>JAKSZP010015004.1:0-58971 GCA_022478985.1 Massospora cicadina
ATATGTATTTATCCTTCCAATAAAGGATTATGTCAATTTATAATCTGTTTTTACTTTACTATATCTCTTTTTTGGAGAATCCACTTAAAGCAACTTTGATATAAAACCTGCCCCAATAAAAGTGTACCTCAAAACTTCCAGAGTGGTCATCAGTCAACACCCCACAATTGCTTTTCTTTCCGCCCATTACCAGGTCATTGTCAGTGAATCAGCTAAATAAGTTAGACTGGGCTGTATATTTGGGTTCTAAATGAACCATGACAGCACCCAAAATGCAGTGGCAGAGCCATTTTGAATGACTCTATTAAATGAGGATCTAGATAAAATATGAGGAAAGTAAACATTTAAAAACATACCAAAGGCCCCCATAAAAATTTAAAGTAGTTAAAGGGGAGACAGCAGGTCTAGCTTGGGCAGCCCCAGGTGAAAAGAGGGGCTGAGAGGTCAACATCATCTCCTGTATTAGTGGGTTTGGGTCTTTTACGGGTTAGCAAAGAGAGAATAAAGTTCAGATAGGAGGGTAGCTTGCATAGCATGAAAAGCTTGATAACCCAAGTGGTGGATGCTATCAGAGCAGCATAAAAGGTAGAGCTCAGGCCAAAGAGGAGATCTGTAGGCCACCAGAGGTGGAGGCTAGGTTGGGGGTGCCTGATGCAGTAAATATCTTTAAGACGAGTACAGAGTAAATTTTTACATTCTGGTTAGGAAATTTTTGATTTTTATTTTTGAAAATTTTACAAAAAATTAACCTGCACTGGTTATAACAGCCGGCAGAACCTTTTTGTATGCTTAGAGCGGTGAAATTGTGAAACCCACACTCAAATTAGGGTAGTTGCATTTTAATAAGGGTGCAATGGTCTTTTCTACTCTAAATTTAAATCATTTAACCTTAATTTTTGAAAAATTAAGGCTAAGCGATTTGAATTTAATTTGAGTCAAATGGCCTAAAAAACGAAAATAGGTTGGAATAGAGGCCTGAATTTTCGTTTATGACGTGCTAAACCACAAAATGGAGCCAAGCCACTAAAAAACAAGGATTGGAGCTGGGTCCAAGCTCAGATGTGGGCCCCCAGGCTGCATCTAGTCAGTTTTGATAGGTTGAAGCTTGGAGTTAGTGGCAGTTAAGAGGCAGATAGTGGCTGTCAAGGCTTGGTACTTGGTTTTCCCTTGCCTTGACAACCAAACCTATTTTGTCACCATTTTGAGGGAGGGGAACTCTAGACCGGTAAATTTAGGATTGGTGGTGGGTGACTCCTTAGCATCTAATGATTTAAGGCCAGTTTTGCATGATGGTTTAATGGCCTGGGATCACATCCCTGATCCTAGAGTTGAAAAAACTTGACACAGGAGAGTGGCCTTCAAGGTAATCTTGACCCAAGAGCAGGGATGCAGTAGGGCATGGCGCCCTTCCCCCCTTTGCACGGAGAGTGTATAGCAAGCGCTCATTGATGGTGTGAGACAGGCCTTCCTTGGAGCAGAGTGGGAGGGCTCAAGGTGTCAATTTTCATTCTACAAAAAAGAGAAAAATTCCTTATTCAGTTGTAGGGGTGTGACATCAAGACTTGCAGTCATATGGACTGCTATGCCCCAGCAGCTATGTTGCTTTCTGGGTGCTCACGCACCCCAACTGGCAGGCCAGACTCAATTTATATTAGCTGCTTCCATGACAGTTGGTGAGCATTGCACATATCCCATTCTCGCCCAAGGCATCAATTCAACATAAGAAAGATGGCCTGAAAGCTCTCTATCTGACCAGGGGTCAACCACTTTTTTGGGTGTATGGTTATTTCAATTTGAACCATGATGCACATAAATTCTCAAATAAAAGTGGTAAATTAAAAAGCCAGAATGAGAATTTTTATCAATAAATGGGGGGAACATAAAGCAAAATGAAACGTGCACTCAATTTTGTGGGTACTAGCCTTTAAAAAAACAAAATTTACATTAGCAGGAACTGAGATGTTCTTGGGATACCTCAATTTGAGGTATCTTCTCAAGTTAAATGCTATTTATGAGGCTTTGCATGATAAAGTGCAAAGATTACAGAATTGTCATGAGATTTTTTTTGTTTAAGGAATTATGGGTCACACCATGATTGACTGCTTCTCAATTTATATTTTTCACTTTCATGAATTTTTTATTCAAGACGCACTTAATCAGTAATGGTCCAGTGCTTTATTAGTCACATATTTTTTTGAAATTTAAATGGTTTTGTGAAATGAAAAAGGAAAGCTGACATTACTATTCAGAAAAACTTCCAAAGCAAAATTAAAAATCTTACTCCAAAAGAAAATAAAATGATATGGGATATAAGATATTGGTTAAATTTTGGGAAACAGGTTTTTAATTGAGGAACAAACTAGAGTGGTTTGCCATTTTGGTGTAGTTGGGAGATTTCTCTACAAAAGAGTCTAATCCTCTAAAAATATAACTATCAGTGGAATGTGGGGATATGAAAAGCTGTTTGGAAGTAGGGCAGCAGGAACCACCTGGCTTATTGTCTACCATGGAAAACCTTATAGATGTGTCAAGTTACATTCTTGCTTAAATTTTTGTGCTTAGCTCCAAGGCCAGCAGCTTCAGGTCACAGGAAATGTCATTATGATAAAAAGGGACAAGTATAGTTGGAATTACCATGTGAGGGATAATTCTGGGGTTGTTATGATTTGGGTACTTGGTGTCAAATATCAGGATATTGGACATGATGGAAGATTGTTGCAATCAACTAATATGAGAGAATCAACGCTTAAAACAAGAAGGAGTAAAAACCCCCACAATAAATCATATGAGAAAATTGATAGTTGGTAAGGCTCAGTTCTATACTAGGAAAATTACATTGAACCAATTCAAACTCAAAATACCAATATTAATTCCTACTTAATTGAAATGAAGGATCAATGAAAGGTAAGGTAACCATTGTTGAATTAGGTTCAGGGGCGTAGGATTTCAACTGCAAATGTTCTATATACCAAACACATGGTATTGTTTGAGACAGTAGTATTGACTAAAAACAAAAGAAACCTTATTTATAATAATAGAGCTCTTATTAGCAACTAATAGAGCATGCTGTAATTCCCAGTCCTGCCAGTGGCTTGAGAGCTTGGTCCAGTATTGTTTTGGGTCAGCTCTCATAGCTTCTCCAGAAAATGATCCCTTGCAATTGGCAATCCTCTTCAGATATACTCTCTTTACCAGCGTTCCCATTACTGCTTTTCCATGGTTACTAAGGAGCACTCCAAAAATGTAAGACTAAAATCATGTTATCCGACTTGTGCCAATGAGAAAAAACCCGGGCTTAAAGCACTATTCTAAAAAGGTTAATAAACCAGATTTAATCAGATTACTTGAGTATGACTATAAAAGATACAAAGACCCTATTTGCTAACGTTTCACGTTAGCATGGGGCAACATAGAATAGTACACTGATATAAAATAGGAGGCAATAGAGTAATTAAGCCACAGCATCAGTAGCTGATAATCCAAGAGACAAGAAATGTTACAGTGGGAATTTAGGGATTTTATTTATGAAAAACAATCCAGTATGCAGCTAAATATAAAGAAGGGCCTGCTAGCTGAAATACTATGCCCCATCTATTCTGCTATCTAACTATTAGTTAAAGTATGAGATTTAATATATAGAAATAAAAGATCCAGATAATTGGAAAACCAATTATAACATCCCTCCACTTGACCAAACAATGGGGAACAAAGATGTGAGTGGCAACAAACTTATTGAGAACTTGAGCTGTATGCCCAGTTCTCCTCAGATAATTCTTCAAGTATTTAGAGTGCGCCTAGTTAATAAGGTGACATTTAACAGGATCCTTCAGATTGAAAGCATCCAAGATGTCTTCATGATAATTGCAAAAGGACTCTTCCTTATGTGCTCCAACTTTCAAGTTCTTCTAAATCCATGGTTATTGTAATACAAACTATTCTCCTTAAAGTTAAATTGTAAGTATGTGGAATGGCCCCTCTGCATAGACCAGGCAGTATTCCCATTTCACACCATGAAAACTCTAAGGGGCGGCTATCCCCCTTGTCACGCAGAGCAATCTTGCCCATGTGGTTGATGAGCTTTGGGTGACATCCATCCCTCTGAAAATTCCCCACCGGTTTTCACAATTTCTTCTGCTAATTTAGTACAGTGAATTGAAGAAATTAGTGCTGAGATATCAGAAATACCTAATTCCATGTCAACGAGGCCTAATGGGCGCGCACATTCAGGAAATGGAGTATTGAAAGTCAAATCCTCAGCCACACTCACTAGTGGCATTAAGCCACTTAGAAATGATGTGGTTAATTTGAAATCTGACTCCAAAACTTCAGAAACAACGCCCAGCGGGCTTGTACTTAATAAGTCAAGAAGTTTTCAATGTCAGATCTGCAGTGAATTTGATGAGGGAGTCTGGCTATCATTGAAAGTCATTTCCAGCTCTGAACCCTCCCCTCTCATATTAGGATCATCGTTCAAGTACTCACGCTTGGCCAAATGGATGCCAAAGTGACTGGGTGCGGGTGGGTTGAGTATCCCAAACCTATTATCAAGTTCTTGGGACCACCCCTATGTGGGGTGGCCCTGGGAGGTTTTCATTGCCTGTCAGGAGATACGTTGTCACATTCACCATTGAAAAAATGCAAGATTTAAAATTTTTGCATCTGAGGCTGAATTGGCAGTCACTCGGCCCACCGCTGACTCTTTTAAAGTTGATTCCAATTAGGTTTGATCTTATTTCCCCTCTCCCTCTAAAGTTATCCCGTTAGGTCAAAATTTGAGGGCACCAATTATGTTCTTTGAATAGTTTCCCCATATTGATCACTATTTAATCAGTCATATCATACTGAGTAAATTGTCAGTCGATTTTCCCTCTTTACTTTTCTGATAAATACCAATGTTTGAAACCATTCTTATTATGAATTTAAAAAACCAACCTTTCTGCCCACCTAAATCAACAACCCATGGACCCTGGGGTTGTGTTTGCCTGGTTTGTCGCTAGGTTCCTATAAACATCTATGGCCTTTGTGCATCCATTGGTAAAAATTAGTTCCTGTTCTCATAATAGACGCTTAAGGAACAGTGCCTATGGAATTTGGGCTTGTCTTTTGGGTGCTTCAGCATTTAAACTAGAAGGCCAGTCTAAGATCAACTTGCTGAATTCATGACATAATCAACTGAACATTATTCTTAACCATTTCACCCTTCTCGTTGAGATGAGCTTAGAAGTGGTCATTTTCTTTCAGATGAATAAGGTTGTGAAGAAGTTCTGCTATGGCCACAATACCCAGTATCTCCCATACTTACTAAACCCACCTTCCAAAATGACATTTTCATGCTAGGAGCCGCCAAGATGGCTTGGGTATCAAAATCCAGCTCCAAATCATTTTCCAAATTGGTCTCAATAGTTGCTGCAGCCCCCACACCCATGTCAGTATATTTTGGCATTCCAACTTATGAAGTATCTGCCCCTGTCGCAAACCTTGTGGTTTTCCCCAATGCTAATACAATCTCTTCCTTATCTACGGACTCAACTATAGCTGCCAATAAAGAGGACTTCACCTATTTTTTATTGCCCATGAAAATTTCTTTTGGAAAACACCACATGTACTTGAATGCCTTGATGGACACTGGAGCAGCAGTAAATTTTATGAGTGTAGAGCTGGCCCGCAAGTTAAAATATGACCTGGACTTGGGTCCTTTGGTGATGGTCACTTCATCGGCTTCCCAGCCCTCATACTCATTATGAAGCTCATTACCTTTCTCAGTTCACCAGTTTAGCTTTTGCAATTGGTCCTCAACAATGCCAAACTTGGTATTACTGGTAATTTTGGGGGTGGGTTGGTTGCATCAACAGCATGTTAGAATTCACCTTGAGTCTAATATATTGTCATTTACTAATGACCAGATGGAGGGCGAATTTTATTTAGTGGATACTCTTACTAAAACTCAATGTCATAGTTTGATATTTTCCTTTGTTTCCCCTGTGGGCCTCACGTTAGACTTCCCTGAGGCATTGATGGGATATTAAAGTATCTTTGATTCTGAGAAGGCGGACTGCCTCCCTCATACAAATTTCTATTTAGGGTTTAGAACAACGGTGCAGGTGGTGAATAATAACTATCCTTTGTACCCACATACAGCGGAGGAGGAGGGTGCTCTCAATGCATGGTTGGATGACATGCTTAAAAAAGTATAGTTGTTCAAAGAGACATCCTCAATTGCTTTTCCCATCATCTTTTCCAAGAAGGCTGATGGTGTTCCCTTAGTCCCTGCGTAGATTATGGTCACTTAAATAAGATCACGGTCTATGATCCCTACCCTTTGCCATTGGAGCAGACAATTTTCCGTGTGATTGCTAAGTCGCAGGTGTTCTCTAAACTCAGTATTGTTAATGCCTTTAATTAATCTAATTGATGGAAGATCAGGAATGGCTTACTGCTATCCAAACAAAAAGGGGTATTTTCCAATTTTGGGTAATGCTATTCAGGTTAAAGAATACACCAGCCACATTCCAAAGAATTATTGATAATGTGTTGGGTGACCTCCAATTAATTTAAGCAGTCACATACATCAATGATATTTTGGTACACTCCCCAAAACCTAAACAACATGAAAAAGCCTTGGAAGCGGTAGTGGCTGCTTTGCACAAGGTGGGCCTGTTTGTCAAACCTTTAAAATGCGAGCTTTATAGGGATGAGATTACTTTCTTGGGCAATCTCATCTTAAAAAATGGGTACACCATTTCCCCTAACAAGTTGGACTCCATCCGCAAATGGCCAACTCCAACAACCAAAAACAATTGAGAAGCTTTTTGGGTAATGACATTTTCTAGAAAAATTTTTCCCCAGCCCTATCCCAGTTAGCCGCTCCATTACATCTGCTCATGGGTAAGATTGTTCCCCTTTTTTGGACGCATGAGTGCCAGTAGGCATCTGAGTTAATCAAATATTTGTTCTTATCACCCCCATCTTATAACATGTGGACCCCTCCAAATCCTAAGTTGTAGCATGTGATGCCTCATCTGTTGCACAAGGGGCAGTCTTACTTCAGGATCATGATGGTTTGGAACATATGGTCGCCTATTCCTGCAAGCTTTCTCCCACTAAGCAGTCTTAGAGCTTCTTAAATAAAGAGTTGGCAGCCTTCGCATGGGCCTTGATTAATTGGTGGTATCTCTTACAAAGGGCTCAAAATGAGTCAACAGTGCGCACGGATCACCAAGCCCTCCTTTATATTAACAAGTCACAGAAGCTGGCCCATTGACAGGTGGAAACCTACCAGTCTTTGTGTAGTTTCAACTTTACATATGAGTTTGTAAAAGGAGCGTTAAATCTACTCCCCAATTCACTAAGTTAGAACCCTGCTCATTGCCCCACTGACTCAGATGAAGTGAATCTAGTCACAGAAATTCCCCCACCCAAATCTTATCTTACCTCTCATGGTCTCATCTGTGTACTTAGCTCCTGACGCGCCTCTTATATCATGGGTCTTAGCAGCCCAATTGACCAGTCCCAAAGGCGTGGATCTTCTGGAGTGATTGTCCCTCCCAGTCTGAAACATTATCTATATTCCTTGAAAAAGGGCCTTTTTCATTTTTAGTCACAGGTGTGGATTCCTCCTCACCTTAGAGCCAAAGTGTTTCGGGCTCATCACGACCCCCCTCACAGTTGGCCATTCTGGTAATAAAAAATGTATCGACTTAATCAAGTGTACCTATAATTGAGCGGGCTTGTCAAATGAAGTACCAGCCTGGATTGCCAATTGTGTCCCCTGCACATGAGCCAAGTCTGATTAATCATGAAGGAATGGTCTCCTTCACCCTTTACAACATGCTGAGGGTCCATTGACATCAGTGTCTGCAGATTTTATCATTGAACTTCCCTGTTCTAATGGGTTTACTGCAGCAATGGTGATGGTTGATTCTTCACAAAATTTGCCCTATTTATCCCATGCTCTTCTGCCATTACTTCAGAGGAAAATGCCCGTCTCTTCATGCGCCATGTGTTCTCTATGCTTGGTCTCCCTCAGGAGATTGTCAGCGACCATGGCCCCAGTTTACAGCACAGTTTTTAAATGAGCTTATGTCAATCTTGAAAATTACACCTTTTTGATCCACAGTATATTATCCTCAGTCTGATGGACAAACTGATCGGGTTAATCAGATCCTAGAACAGTGCTTGTGCTGCTATGCTGCAGTCGTTCACAATACCTGGGCTGATGACCATCCTCTTGATCATTATTGCATATAAAAATGGAATGCATGCCTCCACTGGATTCTCTCCATTTGAAGTGGCCTTGAGGTTTAACCCCTCATTCTCAGTTGGCGGTGCCTTTTCCCAGAGGTACCAGCTGCCACTGACTATTCTCAACATATCTGGACAATGCAGTCCTTAGTTTGGGAGCATCTTACTAAGGCTATAAGCGACTATCAACAGTTCACAGATGAAGAAGCAGCTCCCAGCTCATGAAATTAAGGTCAGATCTTACATCATGCTTGATATGTGCCATTTGTGGATGCAGGTACCCTCACATAAGTTTGCAAGCAAATGCTCAGGTTTTCACTGGTGGAGGAAGATTGGGGTAATGGTGCTTTCCAGTTAAAATTGCCGCCTCACTGGAAGCAATACCCAGTCTTTCATGTTCCCAGTTATCCCCATTTAAAGGAGCAATTCCCTCAGATCAAGAGTATATTGTGATCAAGTATGGGGAGAAGGCTTAAGTGGAGGAAATTTTGGCTTCCAACAAATATCATCAATTAGTTTAATCTTTTGTCACATGGAAAGGCTATCAAGCCTATAAGAACAGTTGGGTCAGAGCTCATGATTGCACAAACTTCTCCAAGCTTGTCAAGCCATTCCATATCTCCTATCCAGAAGCTCTTCGTCCTCCCCCAAAGATTTCTTCTTTGATGGCAATCAAATTCCCTAAATCCCACAATAATTTGGATCTCACACAATTTCCCAGTGGGTGCACCTCCCTTTGGCAAAAGGGAAGGGTAATGTAAGTTTGGGGGAGTGGCCCCTCTGCCTAGATCAGGCAGTATTCCCATTTCACACCAAGAAAAGTCCTAAGGGGCAGCTGTCCCCCTTGTCACGCGGAGCGATCTTGCCCATGTGGTTGATGAGCTTTGGGTTACAGCCATCCCTCTGAAAACTCCCCACCGGTTTTCACAATTTCTTCTGCTGATTTAGTACAGTGAATTAAAGAAATTAGTGCTGAAATTTCTGGAATACCTACTCCCATGGCAACGAGGCCTAATGGGTGCGCACATTCAGGCAATGGAGTATTGAAAGTAAAATCCTCAGCCACACTCACCAGTGGCATTAAGCCACTGAAAAATGATGTGGAAAATTTAAAATATGGCTCCAAAACTTCAGAATCAACTCCCAGCGGGCCTTTACCTATTAAGTCAAGAATGCTCAATTTCAGATCTGCAGTGAAATTTGATGAGGGCGTCTGGCCATCATTAAAAGTCATTTCCAGCTCTGAACCCTCCCCTCTCATTTTAGGATCATCGTTCAAGTACTCACGCTTGGCCAAATGGATGCCAAAGTGACTGGGTGCGGGTGTGTTGATTATCCCAAACCTGTTTTCAACTTCTTGGGACCACCCAATGTGGGGTGGCTCTGGAAGGTTCCCATTGCCCATTGGGTGAGATGCCATCGTGTTTAATATCAGAAAAATGCAAAAACTTAAATTTGGGCATCAGAGGCTGAATCAGCAGCGGCTCAGACCACCGCTGACTCTTTTGAAATTGATTCCCTTTATTGTTCAATCTTATTTCTCCCCTCCCCCTAAAGTTTTCCGGGTTATATCAAAATTTGAGTGTCTTCTGATCCTGTGCTTTAATATGTATTCTAAATTGATCACTATTTAATTAGTTTTATTGCACTGAGAAAATTTTCAGTTGAATTTCCGTCTTGCTTTTCCAATAATTACAAATCTTCCAAATTAACCTTATTATAAATTTAGAACCAACCCTTCCGCCCACCTATCTCAACAACCCATGGGCCCTGGGGTTGTGTTTGCCTGGTTTGTCGCTAGGTTCCTATACACATCTATGGCCTTTGGGCACCCGCTGGCGATATTTGTTCTTGTTCTAATAAAAGTTGCTCAAGAAATAGTGCCTTTGGCATTTTAGCTTGTCATTTAGGTGCTTCAGAGCTCAAATTAACAGGCCAGTATAAGATCAACTTGCTGTCTACATGACAAAAGTGGGGCAAAGTCTGCAAATCTTTATTTTTCATTTTATGACCTTTTTTTTAATCCAGCACATTATATTACAATGCACTTCATAGATGTATTGACAATTAGTCTAACGTCATTGAATTTTTGAGAGACATTATGTTCTTGAGTGACAAAAGATTATAAAATTGGGGACTTTTCTTTCTCGTTGCAATCGCTATTGCAACCTATTCAATTCAAGACTGAATCTAGTTTGATAATCTCACAGAGGAGTTTAGTCTGCGCCCATGTCAGGGAGCAGTTGGGCAAGCAAGGTAAGAGGAGCAGGTGGAAGGCCCGCGGCCTCCAACGTTTGAAAAAACCCCGGAGAATCTGGCAGAATTGACAAAGATCTTAAAAAACTGGCAGTTATGAATTCCCCAGAGATACTCGCATGGCAAGCATGATGCAACCAGTACATCAACACGCCACACTCCCAACCACTTTTGTTGGTGGAATTTGGAGTCCGCGTGTATCTGGACATCCAAAAAACAGCCTTATGGGAAAAATTTTGTGAAGATGTACACAAAATTTTCCCAACTGCGGTGTACGTTGCACCTCACTCCATGTCACATGGTTGGCTGGACCTAGGTTTCAAGAGCAAAAAAAGCAGCAGACAAGGCTGCAGCAGTGCGCGTAGTGGTCAACCTCCCCAAAGGGCAATGGGTTGTCGAAACCAAACGCACCAGATGGACAAAATCAAACCAAATTTTCCTCACGTTTGACTTTTTGCCTACTACAGTAAAACGTGACATTTTGGAACAACACCTGAAAGATGGTCTCGCTGTATACAGCAAAGTACAATCTTTCAGAATGCAACGCTTCATGCTGATGCCACTCCTGTGCACTGGCAAAGCCATCGCAGTTCTGACCCTAACTGAGGAGATTGCGAAGGACCTAACCCAGATCCTGCACTCCACTTTTATTGATATCACAGGGCATACCACCCACCCATTCTGGGTGACCGTGGACAGCGCGCCCCCCATTTGCACCCACTGTGACGCGTTTGGCCACAAGGCGCACACATGCCCCATCAAGGAGGGCGTCACATTCTAAGAGCACCCCTCGGCAGCCATGGCCAATGGAGAGGCGCACTATGAACTAACTGCAAGCACCAAGGAGGCTTTCCCGTGGGGAGCACAAGGCTGCTACCTATTGGTAAAGCCTATCTCCCAGAAAGAATGGAAGAAGGCCAAGCTGGACCATAGGGCTGCAGCCAAGGAAGCGGCCAGAGTCACCACCGCTATCCCACACTCCCAATGCTAGGAGGACATGGAAAACTTCATGGCAGAAGCAACTCAGGAATCCATCAACCAATCAGATTGGGAATCCCATGCCAAGTGGGCCACTCAATCTGAGGATCTGATGGGAGACTCAATCTCACCCAATCATTGCACCCAAGCTCCAGTCAAAACTAACTCGGGACCTATCCCAACTGAAAATTTTTTTGACCCACTCAACGGTGCACCAAACTCATCCGCACTGCAAAAAATTCGTCCGACGTCAGGAAAACAAAAAGTGAAGGCCAAAGCCAATGTGACTCTTTCTGCAAAAATCAACAAAAACTCCAATAGCATTGCTGCTAACACCCACGCTGCTGTGAAAGCCTGTGGGGACCTAGAAGAGGCTGGTGGGCCCAGGGGCCCACCCCTTCGCACCTAAGGTGCAATGGGGGAAACCCTCACTTTAGGGACGTTGAATATCGCCAGACTCAAGGCCTCCCCATCCCAGGCTAGGAAACTGAGTTTTTTACAACACAATTTACCCATGGATATCCTGGCCATCCAGGAGTCCCACTGTCCATGAGGTTCCAAGGAAACTTGGAAAACAATGCTCCTATCCCTATCCTTTTGGTCGAAGCACTGTGGGGTGATAATTTGAAAAAATAATTTTTTCAATTTTGTATCCTCAGAAACATTCCTAAATGGCCAAGTGCTCGTTGTCACCTTCTCGTGGGCCGATGTAGTGCACGCAATTGTCAACATTTATGCCCCAAATGGTGCACATGAGCATCAGGAATTTTTCTTGTCGGTCAAATCCCTCCCGCTACCCCCTGATTCTTTCCTAGTCAGCGACATGAACTGTTGGCTAACCTCACCAATAGACTGATGGCCTCCCTCACCCCATTCCCCACAGGGTCAAATTGAACTACGCATTCTAAAAGGCCACCCTTGGGTTAATGGATGCACTACTGCGACATGCCCCGCTGCTCAAAAACATGACGCGTCCCCACATCCACAACAGCCAATTAAGGTCCATGACCCACATTGACCTTATTCTAACGCCGGCGAAATTCCAACCCCACATCTCCCACTTCACAACAACAAAAATGGAATTCTCCAACCACCAACTGGTCTCGATAACATACCACCTACCTGTCACAGTTGCTAGGGCCCCACATTGGTGCAAAATCCGCCCCTCAAGCTCGCGTCGCCAGGATTTTCCACATGGGTGGAAGAGGCAACTTTGGCAAAAAAGTTTGTTGCACTGTTTTGTACGGACCCCATTTCCACATGCGCAACTTATAAGAGGACACCATCTGCCACTCTCGCCATCTCTCCTCCAGATGCTCACGAGCCACATTGGCAGTTATCTCGCGCGCTCTAGCAGAATTGGCACACTTGGAGTCCAACATTCCAGCTACAGGATACAGCCCTGCATGGGGCCAGAAGTGGGCGGAGGCAGCCGCCCACCTCAACGCACTCGAAAGGCAACACAAACATTAGGTTTGTGTCCAATACAGGGCCACATGCATCACTAAAGATGACAAGTGCACCGCATATTTCTTTAAAAATTTTTTTGCATCATGCCAGAGTGTGGCCTGCACATAGGTGCAAAGATTGGATAATTATATTGTGGATATACCAGCCGAAGTGGCAATCAAAACGCAAAAATATTACTCCAAGTTGTACCAAGCTGAACCAATTCAGCCAGCTGAAGTGGCGGAATTTCTTGACCGAGCTCATATCTGCACCATTTTCCAATACCTGGAAATAATGAATTTAATTACTCCAAACGAATTATGGACAGCCATTTGCGGTGCGCCAAACCAAAAATGCCCAGGCCCAGATGGCATTCCATATGAGTTCTACAAAAAATATTTCAAATATATATCTCCACTTCTGCTTGCCTCACTTAGCCAAAGCCTGTTGGAAACGCACCTCCTACCAGGAGGACATGAGGCCTTTACTGTCACACTCTTCAAGAAAGGGGATAAGCTTGACTTAGCTAACTGGCGCCCCATTTCTCTACCAAACACAGACATCAAAATTTTAACAAAAATCATGGCTAACCGATTAGGGACTTTAGCATCTGCCACCATCTCCCCAGAATAATTCAGTTTTATCCCCAGAAGGTCGATTTGGGATAACGTGCACTCTGTGGCTAATGTATGTCAGTCCACAGCCTCTGGGCACTGGTATTCTTGGACCAACAAAAGGCCTATGATAGAGTAAACTGGGAATACCTAAGGGCCTGCCTATATCAATTCCGCCTACCCTCTCACTTCATCAACTGGGTGATGCTGCTCACGGAATCTGCAACAATGGCAGTGCGTGGCCCAGGCTTGCTAATGGAAGTAGTCCGCCATCAAAGGGGCTTGCGACAAGGGGACCCCCTCAGCCCACTCTTATACAACTTCAGCCTTGACCCACTACTGCAAAATGTGAATGGCCAACTCACTGGGGTCCATGTGCCAGGCCAAGCCCCAGTCAAAATATTGGCGTTTGCAGATGATTGTGTGGTTGGGGTGTCTAATAATTAAGATGCACGCGCGCTTAAAGCTCTCATCCAGGAATATTCTCAGGTAAGCAACGCGGCACTGAACGCCTCCAAAACTGAAATCATCCTCCTTGTTCGGTTTCAGAACTGCTGGGCCCCAGCAATTAGTTCCCAACCCAGCCCATCTGCTCGCCCACGTCCACGCCTTACTAACTCAACACACACCGCTCCACTGGTGCTCCCCTTCGTGCCACGCCCTACCATAGGACCGGTGCGCCATCTGGGCGTGTGGATGGAGGCAGGCGGATATGCGTCAGCAGTAATGGAGTGCCATATTCTGGACAACGTGACGAAGCGAATCGCCTCTCTCAGAGCCCACCCTACTACCCTCACAGGCAGGGTTGTTCTTGCCAACTCTATGCTCCTATCCAAAGTCTGGTTTGGAGCCCACGCCATCCCCTTCTCCTCAAGCTTCTTCAAATCCCTGTATGCCTTGCTGCAAGGATGGCTTTAGTCAGGCCGCCCTCCACCAGTACGGCTAGAGGTCATGTTTGGCCCTCATCATCAAGGTGGCATGGGCCTGCTGGACTTCAAAGCCCATGCTGCCAAGATCCTGGGCACCTGGATCGCGGCCATCACCGCTCCCACACTCCCATCCCAACACTGGTCCCGCGCAGCCCACTCCAACTTCTCCCAAGCCGTGGCCTCAACAATCCATCAAACCCCCACTTCCTGATGAAATACCTCGCATCACACACATCGGCCACAGGTCCTCATGGGACAAAGACCCACTACAAACGAATCCTACTCTCCATGCGGAGCGCAGAGTGGAGAATTCATATTAGCGAACATACAACCCAAAGAGGCCGCCCCTCTATTCAGTTCACACAAGAGGTACAGGGGCTACTTATCCATGATGGCGTGATCTCCATTCGGCCCCATGTCCTATCCAGGGTGGACTACCTGGACATGATGGACATCCCTTATTCCATTGAGACCCAAAAACAATCTGGAAATATGTACATCACCCTCTGTTGCAGCCTCAAGTCCGCTCCCATGTGTGGCGCTGCCTGAGGCGGGTGTATCATACAGCTGAGCGCTCTAATGCTTTACACTCATCCTGTGTCGTGTGCAGCCAGTATGGAACGCTGTTCCACCGCCTGGAGAAGTGCCCCACCTCTAAAGTGATATAGTGCGAAGTTCAACGTCTGCTGGGCCATTATCAAACGCATCCCTTCAGTCTGTCAAGAGATATGTTTGCTCTATCTTTGGCTCCTCCCTTCCACCCTCCCTCCATGCTCTGGTGGTTGCAATCGCCATGTGGACCATCCACACGATTGTCTTAGATGCCATCGCAGGCTCCACCCCCACCCTCCCAGAAACTGTCCACAGATTCCGGTCTCATTTGGTGGACCACTTTCAAGCATGGATGTTTGGATACCTCCCACCGCGTCACCGACAGCTGGTCTCCTCCTGGTTCCTAGTCTGGTTCAGCAAATCAGACCCCTTCCTCCACACATGCTTAATAGTGGCTACGGCCCCTTCACACGTTCCCTCCCCCTCCCCATAAGTGGCGTTCCCACTGGCAACAAGAGATAGCATCACTTCTCTGGGGTGCTTCCCCCAGTACTAAGTTTATCTGTCCTGAGTCATATTTGGAAGTGTCCGTCCCATGGTCAGCCTTCCCCACAATAAATTTAAAGAAAATAAAATTGGGGGAAGCGTCAATTGCTTCATTAAGTAAGGTGAACGGGGAATGCCTCATGCCCAGATGATAAAATATATTATAAGAAAAAAAGGTAGAAGGCAAGTAAAGGTTTTAAGCGGATTCCTTTTCTGTAATTATTTTACACAGAAGTCACACCAGGAGTTTTGTTCACTTGTTTAATGGTGCCATTGGTCTCAGGTTTATTGGGCACAAATAATACCCTTGTTAAACCCAATAAGTCATTATCATGGAAGTAATCTAGGACATAAAGTTTGTCCTATTATTCATCAACAGAAACTGAGGGCATCTATGACAACCTTACCTTCTGATATGAACTTAGCCGTCATTGTGGCGTCTAAGTCCCAGTTTGCTAAGCATCCATCCATCTTTTGAGGTGATCAATAGCCATGATTATATATTTATAACTAGCTTAAAGTGCTAGCCAGAGAGCCCACAACTTTAATACATATGGTATGCAAAGTGTTTTAGTTTTACATTTTTATTTGAGGTGGATTTCAATTAGGGCCCATCCACCTGGTATTTCTTACAACAGCGGAGGATCTCATGAGTATCAAAATTCATAGTTTCCTAATAGTAGTGCTGTTTCAATAACTCCAACATATTCATAGAATTGCCATTCCCCCTCACCTTATGAGCATCAATAATAATATTGGTCTGCTACCATAGCAGAGGGCATCAAATATAAAAAAATCATTGCTGGTTTCATAAAGCTTACCATTTTTTGACAGAAGTATTCACCCTTGACTTTTATAAAAAAGGTGCTGAACTTTCACTGATTTGTTCTCATAGGTTAATTTAACATTTTATCAAATAATTAGTTGGCCAGATCAGCCGCTAAGTCCATGGTGGGCAGTTGAGATAACTTGCTGCCATTTTTTTGCTGTATGTAGGGTCAATGCTAAAATAAAGATTTTAAGCCTGCAATCCTAAAGCACATTGAGCCAGCCGCCCTTTGGGAACTTTCAGACTCTGTAACCAATGAAGGGAGTCATGATCAGTTAATATGGTGAAATGTACTCTGAAGACATATACCCAGAATCGTTTATAACTGTAAATGATAGCAAGGAATTCCTTTTCAGTTACTGACTAGGTCTTCATCAATGTCTAATATTTGGCTGCATTAAGTAAATGAATGTTCAATTATGTCAGAATCAAGTTGAGATAACACTGCCCATGGCGGTGGAGTAGAGTCCATAGTAAGAAAAATTGTGTTTTTCAAAATAGGGGTACATCAACAGTGGTGCTTGGATAAGGTAAAGTCATAGTTATCAATGGGCAGCTAACAGTTATAGTCCACTAAAAGGGTACACAATTCTTAAAGAGTTGAAATAGTGGTTCAGCTATAATTCTGAAGTTTTTAAAAATTGGCAGTAATAACCAGAAAACTTTGAGCTAGTTTGCTCGCTGTATCTCTTAAGATTACTGCGCAGTTTCTGGTGTGCATAAAATATAAATTGTTGATGTATTAAGCTGACTGAGTTGACAATAGTATGGAAACTATTTTCCTAATCTAAGTTTTCCACAACCAACTTGATTATTATCATCAATGATAAACTGGTGTCAACGCTCTTCCTTTATCTCTTGAAGGCACTTTGATAACTTTCTAAATAACGAGTGATTTCTAACCTTCAACTCTTTCTCCTTCTCACAGAAATCGCAGAGTACTTTTTAAGCTGTATAGACTAAAGGATATCTGATCCTTCAACTCTATTTTCAGGAATAAAAAAGTACAATAAGTTTTTGACTGTTAATTATTTGCGTCATCAATTTTCTACTTTATTTTACTTAAGATCTAGGGAATATATAGAGAATCCAGTACTTAACTATCATCTTGGCACCTCCCTTTGGGAGATGTTGCCATCACCTACAGATTACCCTACTAGGTCGCGCCCATCATAGGTTTATAACCCTCTGTCAGGTTTTGCTGCTGAATAAAAATCTGCCCTCAGCAGGGTAACCTAATTAGGTTAACCCGCAAGTTGCTACCAGAAGTGTTGTCAACTCTTCAGCAACTAATAAAATCCCTGATTATTGGCAACAAACTCCAATTAACTAATATAATTAAATTACAAATCGAAAAGTTGGCAAATGAACCATATAGTAAATAAATTGCCAGGGGATTATCCCCTGATGAACCATAAGTAATTTGGCAGAATTAAATCTCAGCGGATTAGCTAATATTCTGTTAGAAATAACTACTAACAATAGTTATTATCTCTTGTGATAAATCAAACATTAAGGTAAATTATCTAGTTGGCATATTATATTGTGTCATGATCTGATTGGGTTGGATGAGATAATAATAAAATCCAACACAACCCCCTGCTTGACCAGATTGTCCAGAAAAAGATAAAAGGCTTGGAGAAGATGCCACATCAGGCCATGTTCATAAATCAGCTAATAAAGTTCAACTTGACTTCAGTGGAGCTCAGTCTGGTCTGCATTCAACGCTTCTCATGTCATTCTCAGCAACGCGGCTACTCTTTATCTGTCTCCTGCTCACTGCTTCTCAGAGCATGGTTCACATGGCATCATGCCAGTACTATTTTTATGGTTCTCGCCAACAATATGAACTAGAGCATCTATACAACTCCAGGACAGGCTTAAGAAAACACCTTGTCATTCAAAGGATATTCTCAGTCAGCTTTACTGAGTCCTTGTTAATTATCTTGCTTTGGCCTCTTCACGGTGAATTCATTTTCAACATGAGCTGATTCTTCCATAGTACAAGTTCCTCTTTGACTCCATCATACTTCATCACTACTTAAATCATAGTTCATCCTCCTTACCCCTGCTAGACAATAAAAGGTGGGATTACCACCAGTACTCTCAATTGCAGCAACAAAATAAAAAATGAATTTTTTTATGTATTTTTGTTTTTAAACGGTAAACCTTTTTCTTAATAATAAAATTTCCATATATTTTACCCTTTTTTATTTCTTCATAATTTTTTACTTAGATCCAATACTTCAAGTATCTAGTATGGCTCAATTCACTGTATGAGCATCCTCAATGAACTTCACCATATAGGCATCTTTAACCTTCTTAGCAATAACCTCAAATGGACCCAAACATAGGGCAATTAGTTTTTTCTTTTTCCAAACATACAGGTATTGAAATTGGCTACCCTATATCCCAAATAGTACTCTTTCAGCGCTGATCAAATTTAATCACCCATTTTATTTACTCTAATTTTCCTCTTAAAAATATAACAAATGCCTGTGATTGCAATTAAATCATGATATTCAACTTTTGGATTAAGTACTGCTTTAAAATCATACCCAAAGATGGTTCCACTGCTGAACACAAAATTGGTGGTAGTGAGGCTCTACATCCATATATGAGTTTGAATGAAATTTTTATTGTTGCGGTATGATAACTGATATTATATGTAAAGGTAACCGAACTCAGTTATTACCCCCAAGTGGAAGTTTTAACCCACTACCAATTTTTAAAACATCACAGCTCAAGTTTCGTTGATTCTTTCCACCATTCCATTCATCTCTAGGCAATAGGGAATGGACACCACTTTTCAGATTCCCATTAGTTCGTTCAGTTTTGGGATAACATAGAATGTGAAGTTGGTTCCATTATTGCTCAATAACTCTTTAAGGCATCTATGCCAGTATACTAATTGGTCCAGTATGAATATTGCCATGTTTATAGCATCTACTATGCTCAAGGCCTTCTTCTCAACCCATCTAGTTAGATGATCTATTGTGACTATGATGTACTTTACTCCACCAGTACTAAAACTCAAGGGTCCCATAACATCTATTGACATTGTGTGCCAGAAAACCCAGGGAGATCTAGCCAGCTTCTTGTCACATGCTTATATGGCTTGTGGAGTTGGCATTTTATGCAACAAGCTAGATAATCTGTTATTTCTTTGACAGATTACCAGTAAAAATACTGGCATGGATGGTCCATAGTTTTTCTTAGGCCACCATGCCCCATGATTTTGTGTGCAGCTTGAATAACTTCTACTTGTTTAGAAAGTTTGGGGGTAAATAAAATTTTCTGCCAATCAATTTTAGCAGTTTTCCATTCTTCATAACGGTTTTCCATCACATTCTTTAGCGCGCCTTGAATCTCCTGGGGTTCATCCCAAATATACACTTTGATCATCTAAGGAATTAATCATCCATGGGACCATCTAGTACTAAAAAAAGGAATTAATCATCCACTTGATGATACACAACTTGAATGGCAGGGTATCTCTATAATCCATCTGCATTCTGATGTGCTGCTCCTGCTTGGCGTATATTGTTGGATATTTGCCCTCCCAGCTTTAAGATAAAAATGTTGTGTGTCAAAATTGGCAGAAAAGAGGAAATGTCAGACGTTTACAGGTCCCCAATACTAATAATATCAAAATTAAATACTAATAATGATTTTATTGGCCAAAAGACTCTGGCTAATTCTTGATAGAACCCCAAAAATTGGGTAACACTATTTTAAATACCTCATGGGCAACTAACCCTAGTTTAAGCAGTCAATTTACTCATACCAAGTGGCAGACTCTAAGGCATCCATCAAATGGATCTTCCCCAGCCACTACCAGTTCCATTCCAGCAGTTACACGAGGACCACCCCTTTTATAGGCGTGGTGGGGGTCCCCCAATGTAAGTCCTGGGGAACATCCCTTGTGTGTTAATTGGGCCCTCTTACCTTTCTGAGTAAAAAGGATCTGAAGAGGGTGGATCTACCCCTCATTACCCAGGGTTACCTCGCCCACGTGGTAGATGAGCGCTGGGTAACAGCCCTCCCTCTTTGGATCCCTCCCCCAGTGCCCACACTCACCTTGACCAAACTTGTATGCCTGATCAGGGAATTCTGCACCGAGATCGCTGAACTGAAGTTGATTGGTCCAATAACGATGGGAAACAAGATGATGATTGAAATTCACATATTTGAAAAGGGATGAAGATTGATTCATTGGATAGAATCGCTGACAGCTTCAATTTGGCCAACAATGCAATCATTGAAATTAACCTCCTCCCAAATTTGTCAGGGATGATCCCCAATGTGCAGATAGTAGCATTAGACACCATTGACAATAGTCCAAAACTCCCTTCTGGCAAATTAATAAGTTGCAGCTGATGCAACGCTTTTGACTGAATGAACAGCCCAGCAATCTAGAATGAGCGGGTTGGGCATCTCAAACTCATTCTTAACCAATTGGAACCACCCCTAAGTGGGGTGGCCCTGGGGATTCCTGCTGCCCGTCAGGCTAGATGCTGTCACACCAACTTTTGGAAATGTAGTCAAACCTTAGTTTGGGCATTTAAGGTCAAACTGACAGTGACTTGGCCTGCTGCCAAATTTTTCAATGTCAGTTCCCATTGAGCTTATCTGCCCCCATGTAAATCCCAGGGAACGTCCCCTGTGCGTTGTTTGGGCTCTTTTCCCATTCCTGAGTAAAAACATATAAAAGAGGGTGGCTGTACCCCTCGTTGCTCAGGGCGATCTCACCCAAGTGGTAGACAAGTGCTGGGTAACAGCTGTCCCGCTTCAGATCCCTCCCCCAATGCCCACATATACCTTAGAAAGAATAGTACACCTAATTGGGGAAATTTGCACTGAGATTGATGAAATGAAATCAGCTGGTCCAAAATTGATTGGGAACAAGCCCGTTGATTGGATCCCATATAGTCAATAAAAGATGAAGACTGATTCATCAGCCAGAATCACTACAGTTTTGATTCAGCCACACCATGAAAATAAAAAATAACCCCCTCCCAAAATTGTTTTGGGATGATCCCTGATGTGCAGGTAGCAGCATAAAACACCATTGATTAGGGTTCAAAGCTCCCTTCTGGCTAATTGGGCGTTGCGGCCAATGCAACACTTTTGACAAAAGAATGGCCCAGCGACCAGGCATGGGCGGGTTGGGCATCCCAAACCTGTTCCAAACCAATAGGACTGCCCCTACATGGGATAGCCTTGGGGGAGCCCCACTGCTTATTGGGATAAACGCCATCACGCCAACCACCAGAAACATAGCCAAGCCTTAATTTGGCATTTGAGGTCAAACTGACAGTGACTTGGCCTGCCACCAAATTCTCTGATGTCAATTCCCCATGAACTTATCCACCCCCATTCCTGAACATTTCACCAGTTAGGTCAAAATTCAGGGTCTCGATCCCAGCTTGTCCCACATTAATCAAAACAATTTAATCAGTTGCATCACATTGATTAAATTGTTGGTTGATTTTCTTAACTTTCCTTTAAATAAAATTAGCTTCTAAAAACTATCAATTTTTGATTTTAATAATATCCTTCTGGCCGCATTCCCAATGGCTCTACTCTGGTGGCCTGTCAGTCCCTATACCAGATGGGCTCTACCAGTACTGATGGTCACTATGGCCCCCACCGTCATAAACTGGATTCAGCGAGCTAGATACTTTTGGCAATTCAACCCTTTCATTGTGAACTTTTGTCAAAAAAATACTGGGGTCCTGATGCCGTCTATAAACCACCTTCAAGCACTGATCCGCCCCCTTGTTTCTCCAGTTAAAACAACCTCACTTACCAGAGACCTTATAGTAACCATACTTGTGGTCCCACCCCCTGCAGCAAGAACTCCAGGGTCTGGAGCGGTCTCTATTTGGTTTATTCTCAGTCTGTTATTATTGATTGCCTTGCACCAACAGTTTATCATTTCCCAATGACTGGCTCCATACAACGTCATACATGTGGCAATGCCTCTGGCATTCTAGCTTGCTTTTGGGTGCTTAAGCATCCCGATTGGCAGGCCAGTCTAAACTTCTTCTGCCATTTTCATGACAAAATTGACCAACCATTGTTTATGGCCACTTCCCCCTGCTCTTCAAGGTGGGCGTTGTAGTGGTTACCCTCTACAAAATGAACATGAAATCAGTAGTCTGCTTTTTATTGTTAATTTGGTCACTTGTTGATTTTGGGAATCTTATCTGCTCTACCTTGGAGAAATTTCTTCAGACTGGCCGAGCTGCTTGGATTGCTACCCCTCCCCCTCCTAATAGCCCAGAGGAAAGTTCATGGGTTCCTTCCTGTGAGATAGTCAATCAAATTCTTGAAGCCCTCGCTGAGGTGCAAATGCATTTGGCAATTGTGCTTAATACTGCCTCCACGTTATCTCATGCCCAACAAGGGGTCGCTTTATTGGATGCTGTGGAAGGGGACGCCCATCAGTGGGTTAGAGGCCTTCTGCGCTCTTCCTCACAAGCAGGAGATCCCACTTCGCTGATTGCTGTTTTATTGGCGGCTTTGAAACCTTTGGTATCACACTCAGACTACTTATTCAGATTGCTTTATACTATTGCCAAAGCTCCCAGCTTGGCTTCTTTGATCTCTACCTTCCTAGAGCTGGCTCCCACACTGGACCTCTCTAATGATATGCTTCAGCAATCTTTAGATCAGGCTTGGATTTGGTTTCTGCTCATCATGAGGTTTGGTTCACCACACAAAGAACAGTAGATCAGATATGTGCCGCCATGACTACTATTAATACCTTCCCCTGCCATGCCTCCTGCTATCAAAAAGGAAAATTCATGATAGGATTACCCAACGAAAATGTGAACAGAGTGCCTTCCCCCAAACCGTTGGTAGTTCCATCTGCCAATCCTGTTGCTACCCCTGTGTTCGAACTGGTTGATTCTGATTTACCTATAAAAAATGAAAAATGTAAAGGACCAGATGGAGGAATTCGGCTCTCCTGCCCTCATTCTTCCCATCTTTACTCCAGGGAAGCCCCTGAACTTCCCCCCGTTTGCCAGTTATTTCTTCAGTTGTAAAAGAAACGGCCAAATTTTCCAACAAACAAAACCTTGCTTATTTCTTATTGCCTATGAAGATTAGTATCAGACCCCAACATGTCTCCTTTGAGGCCCTGGTGGATACTGGATCTGCAGGTAATTTCATGAGTGTCAAGTTAGCCCGACAATTAGAACTGGACATGGATGTGGGTCCATTGGTGATGGTGGCTTCTTCTGCCTCCCAGACCTCATATGTCATCCGTCAACCAGTACCTTTTTCAGTACATCAGTTTAGCTTCTGCGATCATTTTTCTGCTATGCCAAACTTGGTGTTTCTGGTGATCTTAGGGGTTGGTTGGTGGCGCCAGCAAACATGTCAGGATCCACCTGGAGTCAAATTTTGTCATTCATTAATGATCAACTGGAGAGTGAATTTCCCTTAGTCAACACTCTTAAGAAAACTCAAGGTCACAGTTCTATTACTTCCCTCATCTCTCCTGCAGGACTTACGTCTAATTTTCAAAATTTTAATGCGCTTTTGAAGTATCTTCAAGTCTGAAAAGTAGTTCGTCTGCCATTTCATACTAAATTTGACTCAGGATTTCATACAATGGTGCAGTTGGTGAATGTAAAGTGTCCATTGTATCCCCATACAGCGGGGGAGGTTGTGCTTAACACTTGGTTATATGATATGCTTAAAAAAGGGTGTTAGTTATAGGAGACATTGCCAGTTGCATCTCCCATCATATTTGCTAAAAAAGCTGATGGTTCCCTCCATCCCTCTGTGGATTATGGCCATATAAACAAAGTTACAGTTCATGATCCCTACCCCCTGCCCCTGGAGCAGACGATCAGCCAAGCAATTGCCAAATCTCGAGTGTTCTCTAAGCTGGATCTCATCAATGCCTTCAACCAGAGTTGAGTAATGGAAGGGTAAGAATGGCTAACATCAATACAGATGAAGCGAGGCATTTTCCAATTCCGCATAATGCCCTTTGGGCTGAAGAATGCGCCTGCTACGTTTCAATAAATGATTGACAGTGTACTGGGAGATCTCCAGTTCAAATGCACGGTCGCATATATTGACAACATTCTGGTTCACTCCCCAACTCCCAAACAACATGCTATCAACTTGGAAGTGGTCGTGGTTTCTTTGAACAAGGCAAGCTTGTTCATTAAGCC
The DNA here is from genome assembly GCA_022478985.1 of Massospora cicadina. Lineage (NCBI taxonomy): Eukaryota > Fungi > Entomophthoromycota > Entomophthoromycetes > Entomophthorales > Entomophthoraceae > Massospora > Massospora cicadina. The sequence continues at coordinate 24,593 of JAKSZP010015004.1, forward strand.
TTCCAAATGTGAGATCTAAGGCGGAAGTTACCTTTCTCAGGAACCTCATCCTTAAAGATGGCTACATGATTCCACCCAATAAGTTGGACGCTATCCATGTATGGCCAACCCTGACAACCCAGACTAATTACAGAGTTTCTTGTGAACCATTATTTTCTTAGAGAAAATTACCCCAGCTCTTTCCCAGTTAGCTGCCCCACTCCACCCCCTCACAGGCAAGAATGTACCATTTCGTTGGACGCCCAAATACCAGCAGGAATTTGAATCAATCAAAGAGGTGTTTTTATCCCCTCCCATCCTGAAACACGCAGATCCTGTAAAGCCGTATATTGTTGTGTGTGATGCCTCCTCAATGGAAATAGGAGATAGTGCTGCTCCAAGATCACAATGGCTTGAAACATCCAGTCGCCTGCTTTTCCCAAAATTTACTTCTATGGAGCAATCTTGGGCCATCTACAATAAGCAGTTGGCAGCTGTAGCATGGGCGTTGACTCATTGACAGTACCTGTTACAGGGTGCTCAACATGAGTTAACTGTTCGCATGGATTACCAAGCTCTCTTGTATTTCTGTAAACCCTAAAAATTGGCGCATCAGCAAACTCATATCTAATGGGACTTGTGCAGTTTCAATGTCATATACGAATTCATAAAAGGTACACTTATTGTACTTCCCGACTTTCTCAGCTGCAACCCCGCCCACTGTCCCTCAGACCCAGATGTAGTAGACCTTATTACCATAATTCCTGCTGCTCAAATTTTGTCAATTGTTCACCCTGTCATCTCTTCCATTGCCCTTGCTCTTGACACCCCACTAAATGCTCAGGTCTTAGCCGTCCAAATGACCTGCCCAAAAAGTGTGAAGTTATTCAGCAATTGTCCCTCCAAAATCATAAACACTCTCTATACTCCTTTGTGGAGGGTCTCGATTTTTTTGGTCATGAATTTGGGTTCCCACTCTCTTCAGAGACGAGGTATTTTACACGCATCATGACCCCCCACGGTTGGCCATCCAGGCAATTTAAAAATGCATCTACTTGATCAAGCAGACCTACAATTGGGTGGGTTTAACTAAGGAAGTTCTGGCCTGATCGCCATTTGCGTTACTTGTGATCTGGCCAGGTCAGATTGCTCTGGTAGAAATGGGCTTCACCACTCCTTACAACGGGCGGAGGGTACATGGACATTGGTGCATTTGGATTTTATTGTCAAACTCCCTGATCTAACAGATTTATGATGGTGATGGTTGTGGTGATTTTTACTAAGTTTTTTTTTTTATTCCCTGTACTTCCATGATCACGTCAGAGGAAACCGCTCGTCTCTTTGTGCACCATGTGTTTTCAATGTTTGGCCTTTTGCAGAAGATCATCAGTCACTGTGGTTCACAGTTCATGGCATGGTTCTGGAGTGAACTTTATCTATTTTAAAAATCCCCCTGTTGCTCCACAGCGTATCATCCCAAGTCCAATGGACAGACCAAGTGAGTCAACCAAGTCCTAGAACAGTACCTGCGTTGCTATGATGCAGCCGCACAGGACACCTGGGCTAACGACCTTCCCCTCGCTCAATTTGCTTACAACAATGGGACTCACGCTTCCATGGGGTTTTCTCCTTACAAAGTAACTCTCAGATATAATCCTTCCTTTTTGGTCTAGCCCTGACTATGGCCCAAGTCCAAGTTGCCGTGGACATGCTGAACATATTAGGTCTACTTATTCCTTAGTGCAGGAACACCTCATTAAAGCCATTGAAGACTAATAGCAGTTTGCAGATTGTAAGTGAATCCCAGGTCATGACATAATGGTGGGCTCCTATGTTATGCTTGATACGCGTCATTTGAGAATGCAAGTACCATCCCGTAAGTTCACAAGTAAGCGTTCAGGCCCCCATTTGGTTAAGGAAGACTTGGGCAATGGTGCGTTCTGGTTAAAACTTTCATCCCATTAGAAACAGCACCTCATCTTCCAAGTTTCCCAGTTGTCACCCTTTAAGGGCATTGTTCACATGGATCCTGAGCCGATAATTATTGAGAATGTGGAGGAGGCCGAAGTGGAAAATATCCTAGCATTCTGCAAGTCCTGTCAGTCCATTCAATATCTCGTGGCCTGGAAAGGTTATCTGGCTTATGAGAACAGTTGGGTTAAGGCCCACTTTTGTGCTAACTGCATGAAACTGGTTGAAGCGTTTCAGGAATCCCACCTTGACGTTCCACAAAAAAATCATGACTGTAATGGCGATCAAGTTACCCAAGGTGCACAAAAATGTGGCCCTCATGCGGTTTCCCAGCGGTGGTACCCTTCCTTTGTAAAAAGGAAAGAGTAATGTAAGTCCTGGGGAACGCCCTCATGTGTCAATCTGGCCCTTTTCCCGTTTCCAAGCAAAAGGGTTCTGAAGAGGGTGGCTGTACCCCTCATTGCCCAGGGTGACATCGCAAATGTGGTAGATGAGCGCTGGGTAAAAGCACACCCTCTTCAGATCCCTCCCCCAGTGCCCACACTCACCTTAGCCAAACTTGTACACCTGATTAGGGAATTCTGCAATGAGATCACTGAAATGAAGTTGATTGGTCCAAAAATGATGGGAAACAAGCTGATGATTGGATTCCACATAGTCAAAAATGGATGAAGATTAATTCATCAGCTGGAACCACTGACAGTTTCAATTCAGCCAACAGTGCTATTGTCTAAATTACCCCCCACTCAAATTCGTTGAGGATGACTCACAACGTGCAGGTAGTAGCATCAGACACCATCGACAATAGTTCAAAGCTCCCTTCTGGCAAATTGGGAGTTGCGGCCAATGCAACACTTTTGACCAAATGAATGGCCCAGCGACTGGGCATGGGTGGGTTGGGCGTCCTGAACTCGTACCCAACCAATTGGGACCACCCCTACGTGGGGTGGCCCTGGGGGATTTCTGCTGCTCGTCAGGCCAGACGCCATCTTGCCAACTGTTGGAAACATAGTCAAGCCTCAGTTAAGGCATTTGAGGTCAAATTGACAGTGACTTGGCCTGCTGCAGAATTCTTCAATGTCAATTTCCATTGAGCTTATCTGCCCCCATCTCCAAATAGTTCTCCAGTTAGGTCAAAATTGAGGAATCCAATCCCTGCTTGTTCCCATATCAATTGACCACTATTTATTCAGTTGCATCGCACTGATAAAATTGTTGGTCAACTTTCTTTGCTTTCCTTTAAATAAAATTGCTGCTAAAAACTATCAATTTTTGGTTTTATTAATATTTATCTGGCCACATTCCTAATGGCTCTACTCTGGTGGCCTGTCAGTCCTTATACCAAATGGGCTTTACCAGTACTGATAATCACTATAGCCCCCACCTTCATCAAATTGATTCAGCGATCTAGATACTTCTGGAAATTCAACCCCATTATTTCAGTAATCCACCAACAATATACTGGGATCTTGTGGCCTTACATCCACCATTTCCAAGCAAGGATCCACCCCCTTGTCTCCTCAGTTGAATTAAACCCACCCAATGGTGACCTTGTAGAAAATATCTGTGGTACCACCCCTGCAGCAAGACCCCCACTGTTTGGGGTTGTCTCCATTTGTTTCGCTCTTGGGTTGCAGTTCACAATTGCCCTACACCAACGGTTTATTACTTCCAAATTCTTGGCTCCAAATAACGTTGTATGTGCGGCAAGGCTCTGGCATTCTGGCTTGCTTTTTGGTGCTTACGCATCATGGCTGGAAAGCCAGTATAAACGTCTTCTGCCATTTCCATGACACCCAAGGGTTAATAATTTTATCAAATGGGGATTGGCTGAAATTATTAAATCAATACCCCATGGGTACATCTTGCCTAATAAGAACTTCTCGTCCATTGTTCAGCCTAAGTGAAGCGAGTTTTCTGAGCTTCAATAGATCAAATTTTCATATTTCCTTATTTGGACCATACTAAGCTGATCCAAACTTACAATGAATTCCCTTTGATACTCAATACAATTTAAATACTGAATGGTCATATATCAATGGAGTTCTTTTTCTCTTATCCCCAGCGGCGCCTAATAAGTTATAAAGAACCCATAACTTTCTTGTTTTTTAAGCTTAATTATTCCTATTATTTTTAGTAGTTCCAATCCCCTATTGTTGGATTTTGGTAAATAAGCACTAGCGAGCTTTCCCAACTCCTTAAAATCCAACATTTATTATTATAATTGTAGGCTTGCATTATAAGAGCTCATTGTGACAGTTGCCCCTCCGGATCCTTAAGTTGATAAGTTTTGTGCAGAGATGAGTGGTTGGTCACAATCTTCAAGTGTTTACCATATATATATACTCAGAATTGTTTGTAGTCATAAATCTCTGCGAGGCACTCAAGCCCTATCAAGGTGTAGTTCCTTTATGTTGGCGTCAATGTTCTGCTCACATACGCAACTGGATGCTCTTCCCCATTATCTTCTACTTGATTCTGAACTGCGACATTCATCATTAATGAGCATCAGTTTAAAGTGTATTCAAAAAGAAATTTGTGTATTTCAGGATAGGTCTAGTCATCAGATATCTTTGTAGCTCATCAAACACATCTTGGGCTTTTCTATTTCCACATGAATCCTTTTTTGGATCCTTCACTAGGCGAAATAATGGTTTGGCAATGCCAGCAAGCCTTTGATGAACTGCAATAGTAGCTGACCATACCAAGAAAGAATTGTGTGTCCCAAAAGCTCTTTGCGATTGACATCCGTCCAATGGCTACTATCTCATTATCTGTGGCTGTAATACTTTAAAGTTTAACTCAAACACCAAATCTTCAAGCACTTTTTTTAAAGAAATATCATTTTCTTAAGCTTGATCATTAAATCGCTGAAGCTAGTCATTTGAACAGTTCCTCCAAGTGCTACATGTTAATAATGAATGTCCTGTTTAAAAACTTCAGTGTTTTTTTAAGTATACTAAAATTCAAAGAACTTTAAATCATTTAAGTTGGAATCTTTTGCCTTCTGGAATTTGCTGGAGCATTACACAATCCATGGGAAATTCTCGTCATCTATTATAATCCTTTTTGGTATAATTATCTCACATTTCTCTTGATATTATTTTAACAAGTCTATTTTACAAAATCGTAAGAACAATATATCGCCAAAAATACTTGGCTTGCACTAGGAAATTGAGTACATTTTTTTTCCTCAGCAGCGATTACAAATCCTTTTTAGAACTTTAAACCAGTGGTAATTGATCACCACGTGAAGATTTTTACCCATCCTTTTTCTTTACAATGAGGATCAGACTTGCCCATGAGCTCAATGACAGAATGAGGATTCCACATCAATCAACTTGCTGATTTCTTCACTGACTACTTCCTCAGCAGCCTTGGACCAGCGGACAGGTAACATTTATATTGATGGATATCCCAAGTTTTGAACTTATGGATCACATTGTTAGTTCATCCAAGGTCATGATCATACTGGGTAAACATAATCCAATTTTTTTAATAATTGTAGCAATTCTTTTTGCTATTGTTCTGATAACTCAGTTATTAACTTTAAATTGACCATTACATCAATGCTTTTGGCAGCATCCATTGATACTCTCATCTCAACATTCCAAAGTCATGAAACTCTCTTTTTACTCTGCTGCCAGACAAAATGCGCAAACATGATGAGTTAACTTTTTCAACTTTCATCAGTTTTTGCTCAGATTAGCCTTTAGTACTCATAATTCACCTTGGCTTGGCATAATAATCCAGGCGCTGCCCATGGCTTCAGCCTTAAAATATTCCATTGATGACAACTTTAAGTCTAGAGACCCAACCTATTGGGTTAGATCTTAAAAAATCCCATTTAGGAAGATGAAGGGGCCTAATGCCACTGTGAAGCCCTTACCTCAACTGGAGTACTTGGGTCATGTGGTTGATGAACGTTGGGTCACTGCAATAAAAAAACCCACCGCAGTATCCATTTAGATGCTTCTTCTATGATTGAAAGAATAAAAGAAGTCTGTAAAGAGGCAACACAGGCCAGAAGCCTTCAACAGCATCTTCCCCTCCCACTGAGCCTCACTCCGCCATCTTTTACACCCTTGGAAAGTAGAAAATGGGCCTCAAAACTCAGGAAAAAGTTCCTGATTCAGGTAACCCAGTCCAGGACATGAAATACAAATTCTGGGTCCAGAAAAGCCAATTCAAGTTGGAAATTTGCTTTTGGGAGATTTAAAAAATCTTTTAAAAATTAGTCAGAATTGACCATGGCAAAACCCAATTCAGCCACCTCTTCAATCTGAGTAAATCCGCTTATGTCTGGATTGGTGGAGATCCTTCCCTAGAAGATCCAACAATTATGTTGCTAGAGCTTTTGTGACCTTTGCATAAGCCAGATGATGAAGTCCCAAACCCAGGCTGAGTACCCATGAGTATGTCAGCTTCCGCTGCCCAAGAAAAATGTACCCATGGCCCCCTTTTCCTCATTTCAAATATAAAAGGCAACTGCCTCTTTAAGGAGCATTTGCCAGTCCATTTTCACCTATAAGTTATAATAAAACTATTTCCTCCCAAATCTACACTGCAAGCTCCATCACTTTCTTCAAAATACTTTTACTTAGCCCAGTGAAGTACACAGTGATATGAGTCCTAGGGAAGATGGTCATCGATTGGGCCCTCCAAGCCATCAATCCAACGGTCCAACAAATGTTGATCACGATCCAAGAATTTGCTACAAGCCTATGACGCCAATATGATGCTTCAGAAGAGTTTTCAGAGATTTCCAAACTCTTCACAACGACCTGGTTCCCATTTGGCACCAGGTGGAACAGCTTTGGGTCCACCTCCCACTCTGAAAGTAATCAGTGAATTTGACCTAATCCACCTTGCCGATCTGCTAGTGGTTTGGTGCAATTTGGGTGGAGTGAGGCCATCTCTGCTAATCACAATTCTCCATTTTAAGGTGAGGACTCACTATCCACACAACTGAGAGGTGGCAAATTAGGCATCAGACCATCTCGCCATTCTTTCAAGAGCCAATCTGACTCAAATCAATTTTGCAAATTAATTCGCCATGCTGGCGATGCAACCAACCTCTCTACCCAACCTGAAACCTCTCAATGGATGCAGAATGAGTCCCTAGCCTCCTGATAATCATTTCATATTTGATTTAATGTGATTGGTAAGCCCACCATCATTTCAAAAAGTTTAAAATATTCATGATCTTCAGAATTTTTATTATGATGGAACAGTCCAAGATGGTTGGGAAAATAAAGCTAAAGGTCACCAAATGCAAAACCAGTAGTATTGGTCATCCTCTCGCCTATCCCACCCTTGGGAGATGCCACATCAAGACCCGTGGTTGCACCCATTGCAGCCATTTGGTTTGCTATGGGGGCCTGGGTTAGTGTATTATCTTTTATTTCCCTCACCGGAATAATATGGGAACTCCTACAACAGTTCAGAACTGGTATGCCCTTGGCATTTTGGGCTTTCCACTGGGTTGTCACACACCCAGATTGGAATCCCAGTCTTACTTTAACCAGCAGATTCCATGACATAATTGACCAGCCCATAACTTCAGCACTTACCGCCCTCCTCATGGGATCAGGCAAAGCAGTTGCTTACTTAATCACCATGAGTTTACATTCCCTATGTGACTTAGTCTTCTCTTGCTGGTCACTCATCCCCTTCTGCAGGGCATGTGTTGAGTTTTTTTCCCAATTTCCCAGCCTGCTAGATTACCAGGAATCGCTAGGGGATAATTCCCTAATGCGAGGTGAATTTGAAATTGGTTGACCCTGATTTCAGAGTAACTATGTTTGGGGGATTATAGGATATTCGCCTGGTCATATCCATTGGGGATCAATCTGGACGAATGCTTAAGATCTTGTCAGGCGGAGCAGCTGAAGGAATAGGGGCATCTTAGTGACTAACTATCAAGTGTACTGATTGGGATCGTTTGGGTTTCAACACTAACTGATTGGGAATGTGAGTAGTAAGTTGTGAGGTGAGTGATGCCATCTAAACTAATGAATCGATCAGTTGGTTTGTGATCTGCCTTAATGGGTAACAAGTCCCATTACCTAAGCAGATTGCTAGCCAAATAGGGTTGGTTCACTTGGATTGAGAGGAAAACGTTAGGGACACATTTTCTGACTCTTTCCGTTTAGGTCTTGAGGATGTCCAATGACAGAATCCTAGCCAGGATGTGGGAAGACCATTGCTGCCAAGATGAGGATGGGTGATTCAATGGCAACGGCTGCCGTTTCATCAAAGAGGTGTCAACCAAGTGTTAGATGACTGAATCCCAACTATTAATTCCCTAGATTTTACTTTTAATAAAATCCAGAGATATAGTACTACAGTTATAAAGCTCTTTAATTTTAATCTGGTATATAATTTAAGTAGTAAACTTTATCTGCTTTCAATTGCTCTATTCTTTTAAAGGATATATTAGCTGTGTGCAATAATTGGGAGAATTTTTGCGAAAAAGAGTAAAGATCTGAGCGGGGATCTAGAGAAGAAGGAGAAACAATAGGGGATTGCTGCCAACTGTGTCAAACCTGAGAAACTTTCACCAGCTATCTTAGAGAAGCATGGGTTGACAGTATGAGGAATGAATCCCTATTTCAGACATCTCAAGTATTTTTGAGCGGAAATACTGGCCAAGCGTTGGGCCAGGATGTAAGAATTCCATTCAACTATGGATAATACTCGTCATACTATAATCAACTGATAATATCAAATACTATAAAATGCGGATGAATTGCACATGAACTCAACCTGTGAAAGTAATAAGTTTATTGGGGTTATTGGCCGAATTGTAACCAAACCTATAAATTTGACAAGTTGGTGGTCATTACAGGATTGTAGCTGAATAAGATTATGAAGAAGGATTTGTATCCCCTACCATGAATTGACAATGCACTAGATTAGTTGTGAGAAGCGAAGTATTTCTCCGTGATGGATCTGATCTTGGGATATTGGCAAATAAATTTGCCAAAAGAAGACCAAAAAATGCGCAAATATTACCGTGAAGGGGCTATTCCAACTAAAGAGGATGCCCCAGGGTCTATGCAATGCGCCTGCAACATTCCAGAGTGCCATGGATGCTATACTGACCGACTTGAAACTGTTGTGCATCCTGGTATACTAGGAAGATATCAATGTGTTCAGTAGGACGTTTACTGATCATCTACACTACTTGGAAGAAGTATTCAAGAAACTGTCCATGACTACCCTGATGATTAAGCTGAGGAAGTGTCAATTATTTAAAAAAGTTAGAAATATCTGGGATTCATGATCAACTCTAGTGGATTGCAGCCACAAGCCCAGAGAATAGAAGCCATAGAACGAATGGCTGTGCCAAAGAGTGTCTGAGACATCCAATTGTTCCTTGGAATGGTCGGATACTATAGAGGATTTATCTAGGACTTTGCCTGAATAGCCAAGCCCTTATTCCATCTGTTGAAGGATCTGAAAAAAGGATTTGTATGGAATGAAGAAGCACAGAAATCCTTTGATGAGCTTCGCTGGTACCTAATAGATTCTCTGATTTTGAAAGATCCAAATTTTTATTGAGAGTTTATTATACAAACTGATGCTTCATTAACAGCAATCAGCGCCATACTAAGTCAAATAGATGAACTTGGGGACAAACATCCGGTGGCATATTTGAGCTAAACACTATCAGCCGCTGAGAGAAATTACACCGAAACTGAGCGTGAATGCCTTGAGGTCATTTACGCCTATAAGCAGTTTTGGGTGTACATCCACGGGATGAACTTTAAAGTGATGATGGACCACTCCTCATTGCGTCAGCTCCATAAGTTGAGAGAACCAGAAGAATGACTGGTTGAAGAAAACTTAAGCTACAGGCTTACAATTACAAAATTGTCCACTGAGTGGGGCTTCTCACCAAAATGTGGATGGCTTATCACAGCTACCTATGGTCCAGATGGTATACCCACAGGCGGATGAGTTATTTAAGAGAAAAGGTCAATGGGGAAATTGGGAACGAGCCACAAGAAATACAAGGTGCACTTCAAAAAGCGATGGAAAACACTGAGACCATGGATGGACAAGTGTTTAAGATGATTAACAGGAAGTGGTTACTATACCTGAAGCTGTTGAAAAAAGCAATCGTCCAAGCCACTCACAAGGTTGTCAGGCATGGAGGCCTGAGTAAAACAACTGATCACATTTGCCTGTACTACTGGGAGTCAATCAAGTATGATGTCGCTAACTAGCTAGCTTGTTTTGTGGAGTACCAGCTACACAAGCCACATAGGAATACAACTGGATACCATCTAGTCCACCCTGGATTTGCCTGGCATACAGTGTCCATCGACGTGATAAGACCACTGATGATGAGCATAGGGGGAGCAAGTACAAAATAGTTGCTATTGACCATACGACAAGATGGGTTGAGATAAAGGCCCTGGCAAAAGTAGATGATATCAGCACCACAAAGTTCATCCTGGATTAAGTAGAATATCAACATAGTTGCCTGCAGGTCCTGCTTAGTAATAATAGAACAAACTTCACATCTCATGTGATCCCATAACTGAATGAGATAATGGGGATCAGAGGAGTCATGTCTGCACCCTACCGCCTGGAGTCAAATGGAAAGGTAGAAAGAGTAAATGGAACGTTGGCTGTGATGCTGAAGAAGCTAGTTGCAGGAAGAACTTCCATGTGGGAATGTACCTGAGTATAGTGATGTTCGCCTACAATATTAGTCATCATACATCAATGAGGAAAATGCCATTTGAATTGCTATATGGGAGGAAGGCTGCATTGCCACAAATTTTATATTTGGTAGTAGAACCTACGTCGGGGTTGAGTACTGAACAATACCTGAACCAGCTGACGAGTATCCTGATTAAATTGCAACTTCAAGCATTTGATATTACATTAAACAAAAGGATACAAGCAAAAATGACGGATGATAAGAACTAAAATGGCATAAGCAGAATATTGAATAAGCAAAAGAGTTGCCTTTTGCGTTATGCATGGTTTTGGGAGAAGAAACAAAACTAGATGCATTGTGGTCAGGTCCGTTTGAATTTATTGCCAAGATGGCGACTGACGCCTACTCCATCAATAATCTATTGTATGGAAGAGTTGTAAATTGAGTCCATGCTAAGTATTTGAAGTGATGGATCGATGAAAAAAACAAAAGAGTTCCCAAGGGGCTGATGAACCATTAAATTGGTCATGTACTGATGATTAGGTCAAGTCTAAAAAAAGACCTCTGAACCAATCTAGATGGTTAAGTCCAAAAAAGGACCTCTGAACCATAGAAAACTGGTAGGTTTAAGAATACCTAGGACCCAGTTTGGGGGAAAAATAAAAAAAGATGGACCGCTGAACTGAAACAAGGTCAAGTCCCATGAAAAAAAAAAAGAAAATATAAAAGATTGATAAAAGATATTTGGAAAAAAATAAACCACATAGAAAAACCAATATATACTTTATAATTTTTATTTTATTGATTATTCTTAATACAGGGATGATTCCACCTATGTCAACTCTTAGGGAGGGAACATGGATCACAGTAGGAAAAAAATCATCTAAATCTATGTGTGATCGGATGCTAGTGAGGGCTAGACCTACACAAAAAGAAGTTCTTTGAGTGGACACGAATCCCTGCAAGAAAGCGACTAGGGGAAGGGAAATTGAAATGTTGGAAGAAGCCAATTTCAAAACCCCGGAGCAGGGAGGGAAGCAACTGTATAGAAAGAGGCAGTCAGCAACTAACCCCAAGTAAACCTGATATGGAACCAGAGCTGGAAGATTAGTCTTGAGTGCCTGCTGACAGGCTTCATCAAGAACACTGGACATATGGGCCAGCAGCAAACAAGGGATACTGGATGGGGGTTGCCAAATAATGCCCCCTATTAAAGCCATAGCAGAAGATACCGATGGGAATTGCTGGAAACAAGAAAGTCATTCAGGGAGCAAATGGCATCCTGTAAGCAACAACTAATGGCTTCTCAGAAGATGAAGCTGCGGGACAATGGAACCTTGGAGAGGCTGGAAGTTTTGTGGACCAACTTTTAAGAAATTGGCTGGAAAAGGAAGAGCATAAGTGGCAATATCCTGATCTAGGATGTTCTCAAGATCGGAGGGGTTAAGTGCTTGGGATAAAGCCTTGGTGGCTTGAGCCCATAATTTAGCGTAGGGGGAGCTCAAAATGAATACTGTTACCAATGGTGAGCTCAGTAGCCAAGACAGTAGGTTTGTAGTATTGTCTGAGTTAGAAGAGGAACTCAGAAAGCAAGTCTGACCCAGCAAGAAAAGAGCGATCAAAAGCAAGAGGCATAATTTCAGGAGCATCCATGAGGATGTTTGGCGCATTTGTGAAAGGAGCCAAATCCAGGAGAGTATTGAAATCTAACTCTGGAATCAGCGTCAGAGGGAAAATTGGCTGTGAGTTGTTTGAAACAATCTCTAATAAGGTTTTGGAAGGATTGGTTACCATTTCCAGTAAGTCAACGGAAGGAATAGCTGCTGGTGCCAGACTAGGCATATGAGTCCTGGAAGGACCATAGATTAGGTTCCGTCACACATCCCAGACTCATCTGTTGGAAGAGCCAAAGATCTTGATCAGACAAACTGTTTAGTAGCTGTTGATACCACAACTTAGAATTTGACATATGAGCTGGATGAGAGGGGGGATGTCAGACTTATATTGAAGTTGACATTATGCACTCTACAATCCATTAAGCTCCAATTTCGGAGAAATTAATCACAAAATAATGGGATAAGCTCTCCAAGAGAAGAATTAAGAATGACATGAGCCAAGAGTTATGAGAGAAAATTAACAAGGGCAAACATAATTAAGCATTCTTAAATGAGCCGCAAAACAAACATCATTGTCAAGAGTCTCCTGTCTAGGATGAGGAGAAAATCAGAAAATTGAGGACGCCAGACTAAGAATCCTAAATATGACAGTGAGTTATATGCCCTGACGGGGGATAAATTGAATCCTAGGACTAATATCATCATGAGTAAATTTGAATAGCCCAGAATGACAGTAGGTCATGTGGACCACGCTCTGAGTAGGTGGTAGCGAGGAGGAAGAGGAGAGAGACCACATGCCATTGGTTGTCCCAAGCAGCGTTGAGTATTGATGAGCGTACTCTGCTTGAACAAAAAGCAGTATTCAACCAAATGTCTGAAGTGGTATTCTCCTACCCTGGTCCTTTTATCACTGGAAATCTAGGAAAGAGGGGATGTGTTTGATTTTTGCCCATATTTCCAGCCAGCTAGATTATCAGGAATCGCTAGGGGATAATTCCCTAATGCAAGGTGAATTGAAAATCAGTTGACCCTGATTTTAGGGTAACTTTGTTTGGGGTATTTTAGGATATTTGTCTGGTTTATCCATCAGGGATCAATTCAGACAAATTCTTAAGATCTCATCAGGCAGAGTTGCTGACGAAATAGGGGCATCTGATAGTGATTAACTATCAGGTGTATTAATTGGTATCAGTCAGGTTTAATCATTAACTGATTAAGAATGTAAGTATTAAGTTGTGAGGCGAGTGATGCCACCTGCAACTAATAAATTTATCAGTTGGTTCATGACCCGCCTTAATGGGTAACAAGTCCCATTACCTAAGCAGGTCGCTAGCCAAATATGGTTAGTTCACTTGGCTCAAGAGGAAAACATTAGGGACACGTTTTTCAACTCTTCCTGTCTAGGTATTTGAATTTCAATGATGGAATCCTAGCCAGAATGGAGAAGACCATCGCTGCTTAGACAAGGATGGGTGATTCAATGGCAACAGCTGCCGTTTCATCAAAGAGGTGTCAACTGAGGGTTAAACGACCAAATCTTCACTATAAATTCCCTAGAACTCATTTATAATAAAAAACAGAGATATTTAACTAAAGTTATACAGTATTATAGTTTTCATCCAGTATATAGCTTAAGTAGTAAACTTTATCAGCTTTTTAATTGTTCTATTCATCTCAAGGATATCATTGCTGTGTGTAATAATTGGGAGACTCGTTAAGGAAAAGATTAAAGATCTGAGCTGGGATCTAGAGAAGAAGGAGAAGCAATAGGGGATTGCTGCCAACTGTGTGTCAAACTGGAGAAACTGTTACCAGGGAATCGTAGAGAAGATTGGGTTGGACAGTACTAGGGAACGAATCCCTATTTTAAGGCATCTCAAGTATCTTGAGCGGAAATTCTGGATGATTGTTGGGCTGAGATTCAGTAATTCCATTTACTATGGATAATAGTTATTGTACTATTATCAACCAATACTATCAGATACTATACAACGCGGAAAAATTGCACACAAACCAAACATGTGCAAGTAATAAATTTATAGGGATTATTAACTGAATAGTAACAGAACCTATAGACCTTACAGCATGCAAACAACTTCTATTAACCTGGGATAACATCCATCCAGCACCAGAAAACCAGGCTGAACCTTTCGCAAGTGTTTTAACATGGGAATCCCTCCAGTCTCATCACCTGAAGTAGCAGAACTGGTGATAGATGCTCTGGCAGAGCTTCATGTACGCTTTGCAGCTGGTGGGTCCCAAACTCTTAATCCCACCAATGCACAGAGAAGCATGGCTCTCATAGATGCTCATGATGGGGAAGCATGCCGCTGGGTCATAGTAGTATTACGTGTTGCAACCAAAATGGGAAATCACACTCCTTTATTGAGTTTAGTATCTGATGCAGTCCAAGCACCAGAATCTAGAGCATCCCGCCTCTACCATCTCTTTAACCTCCACCAGAAGGTCTCTGACTTGCCATTACTGGTACAGCCTTCATGGCATTAGTACCTTCAGCTCGGATTCCTACACACATTGCAGTGGCAGATTTCAGAGCAGCCTTGGACAACTCTTCAGCTAGAAATGCCGCATGGGATCATCTCCCAGTATCCATTGAGGCTGCATTTACCTTAGTTTATTCAATGGGGACAAAATCCTTCACACAAGCATACCATTAGTGGCAGTAATGACATCTCACATATCTGCAAATACCCTCCCAGCTAACTCATTCCAGTCCAAACCACCCACTTTTACCTCTACGGGGAACAAGGGTCCAGGGAAGCGCTCCCTTGGGGTTGCAGCTGTAGCTCCCTACCCACAGGTTACGTTTAAGAGTAACATACCACCAGTGGATAGTCCCTTCCCTTTCTCTGCAGATGAGGAGTTGACTGTGACATTGATCCCCAGTAATCCGATCCTAACGCTTACCCAAATGGCCTAGGTGTAAGCCCATGCAGCACCTAATCAGGAAACTGATTCACATACTACTGAGCCTAGTCCTGCTCCCACTGAGTTAGCCTTACCCTCCATACGTAACCATGAAAGTACCTATCCCACAATAGTGATGAACAAAGGGTAATGGTAGACCCATCCAATCCAATTTTTCCTAGGGACCAGGAGAAACTCGCAGAGGATCCTATGAGAAGCAAGTATCCTATTGAATACTACAGGGCCACTTCTCATTATGGGACCAACTCTACTATAAGCTGCCCTCACTCTTTCCATGGCCAATAAAGAGGACCAAGCTTATTTTCTGTTTCCCATTACATTCAGAGTAAGAGTACGGAAGTTCACTGTACAAGCTTTCCTGGATACTAGAGCAGCGAGCAACTTTATGGATTTAAGAGTGGCACACTCTCTAGACCTGGACATGGTGCTTGCTCCTTTTATATTAGGCGCTTCATCTACACATATGACTTGTCGTACTGTCCAACGTCTAGTGCAGTTATTTATCCACAAATTTGGCTTCTACGATCACTTTTAAGAGGTATCATATTTACCATACCCTATTATCATGGGGGTAGGGTGATGGCGTCGCCAACTGGTGAACATCAATCTGGAACTTGACTCTTTGTCTTTCGTCAATAAGAGATGTAGTAGGAAATTCCTAATAATTATTACTTTCATATCAGAGCCCTCAATCAGCTAAATTTCTTCCTCTGAGCTTCCCCCTTTGGACCTCCCACAAAATTTTCCTGACTTCCTAGCACCATATAAGGTTGTCTTTAACATGAGACTTGCAACTTGACTTCATCCCCATTCAGAATATGAACTAGCCTTCCAGCTAACAGTACATCTTGTCAAGATCAATTGCCCGTTGTACCCTCACACAGAGGAAGAAGACAAGGCGCTGGGCATCTGGCCAGATGAATTGCTGGTCAAAGGATGATTTATTAGGAAATTCTCCCCCATTGCCTCACCATTTGTCTTTTCCCAGAAGATGGATGGAACCCTACGCCCGTGTGTGGACTATGGCCATGTTAAAAATGTGACAGTTCCAGATCCATACACCCTTCCATTAGAACAAACCATTGTAAAGGCAATTGGTAAATCCCAAACCTTTTCAAAGTTAGACATGGTTAATGCCTTTAACAAAGTGAGGGTCAAGGAGGGCCAAGAGTGGCTCACAGCCTTTAGGACAAGGCGCGGGATATTTAAGGTCAAGGTGATGGCATTTGGACTGAAGAACGCACCAGCAACCTTCCAACGTTTGATTGATGATGTCCTGGGGGACCTAAGTTTTACCTGTGTTGTCGCTTACATTGATGGTATCTTAATCCACTCCCCAACCCATAAACAGCACACCAAGGATTTGGAGGATGTAATAACTGCCCTTCTTAAGGAAGGTCTCTTTGTCAAGCCGTCCAAATGCAAATTATTTCGAGAGAAGTAACCTTCTTAGGGATTCTGGTCCTTTAAGATGGGTATGCTGTCCACCCTGTAAGCTGGAGGCCATTCAGTCCTGGCCAACCCCTACCACCCAAAACAACTAAGAAGTTTCCTAAGCACTGTGATTTTCCTAAAGAAGTTTTTTCCTGCGATCGCCCAGCTGGCATCACCCTTCCACCCACTGACAGGGATGAACGTCACTTTCAAATTGGACAAAGGGTGTTAACAAGCCTTTGAGGCAATCAAAACTGTTTTTCTGTCATCGCAAACCCTGTGGCATGCTGACACATCCAAGCCATTCATTGTGACATGTGATGCTTCAGCAGTTGCAGTGGGAGCGGTAATATTGGAAGAGCATGAAGGGAGGGGGCACCTAGTGGCATACTTCTCAATAAAATTTACCTCCACAGAACAAAGCATGGGATATCTATAATAAAGAGTTGGCTGTGGTGGCATGATCACTGAGTCATTGGAGATATCTCCCCTTAGGGAGCAAAGCATGAAGTCGCAGTATGCACTGTCCATAAGTCCTTATTGTACATTCAGAAACACCAAAAGCTGGCTCACCGCCAAGCACCCACATACAGGGATCTTTGCAACTTTAACTTCAAGTATGAGTTAAAAAAAGGGCCCCTAAATGTGCTGCCGGATATGTTGACTCACAACCCTGCCTAGGCTCTAGGCTCAGAGGAGGGCCAGTCTGAGCTCACCACAGTGGTGCCTTCCACCATGATCCTCTCCCTCGCCCCTCTCATGGTATCATATGCCAATATATTTCTAGAAACACTCATGTGCGAACGCGTTTTAGCAGGTCAACTATATTGCCCAGAGGGAATTGAATTGGCAAATGAACTGGAAACTAAGCAACGCAAACGGCCCCTATACCACTTAAAAAATGGGATAATCTTCTTTTGAGATAGGATTTGGGTCTCACCTACCCTTCGCATGCAGGTTTTTGAAGAGCATCAAAACCCACCCACAGTAGGCCATCCTGGTTCAAAGAAATGTGCCGAGTTAGTCGAAAAGAACCTACGTTTGGCCTGGGATCTCCAAGAATATCCCAGCTTGGATATCAAGCTATGTTACCTGTGCTCGCTCTAAATCAGACCGCACAGGAAAAAAGGGCCTTCTCTATCCTTTGAAACAAGCTGAGGGCCCCTGGACGTCGGTCTCAGTGGACTTCATTGTGAAACTTCCCATGTCCAAGGGTTTGATGCCATAATGGTGGCTGTAGATAGGATAACCAAGTTTGTGTTGTTTACCCATGTAACACTACTATAAAAAGTGGAAGATACTGTAGCGCCCTTCCTCACTCATGTCCTCTCCATGTTTGGACTCCCAACGGAAATTGTAAGATATAGTGGTCCACAGTTTACAGCCAGGTTTTGGGATGCCTTTCTAGGACTTCTTAACATCAAAGCCTGCCATTCTACAGCATATCACCCACAATCAGACGGGCAAACTGAGAGAGTTAATCAAGTGTTAAAACAATAACTAAGTTGTTACTCCTCAGCCACCCAAAACATTTGGGCACAGACCTTCCTTTAGCGCAATTTGCTTACAACAATGCCTCATACTCTTCCACTGGATTTTCCCCCTTTGAAGCAACGTTGGGTTACAACCCATCTTTCTAGATTGGAGCACAATAAACCTCAACATTCTCCCCGCGGCAGAGGACCTGATCGCCAAGATCTAAGATACCCAAAAGCTTGTTCAAGAACATTTATTAAAAGCCATTGAAGACTATAAGAAGTTTGCTGATAGAAAACGACTTCCTGGGCTACATCTCTGTAGGTTCACTTGTTATTCTTGACACCCGCCACCTGAATATGAATGTTCCCTCCAGGAAGTTGGCTATAAGCACTCTAGTCCTTTGGAAGTAGAGAAGGATTTTGGCAATGGTGCATACCGCATCAAGCTTCCTGCCCATTGAAAACAACACAATGTTTTCCACATCTCTCAACTATCACCCTTTAAGGGAGAGCTTCCTTCTACCCCTGAGTCTATTATTGTGGGGGACTCTGAAGTGGCCGAAGTGGAGGCGATACTGGCCTCAAGGAAATATAGAAGGTTAGTCCAGTACCTGGTTGCATGGAAAGGCTACCCAGCCTATGAAAACAGTTTAGTAAGTGCAAGGTATTATATAAATTGAAAGGAATTAGTAACTGAGTTCCACACGTCACGTCCTGAAGCCCCTTATCCACCCAAGAAAATCGCTATAATTTTGGCCATCAAACTCCCTACAAGACACAAGAGTTATGCCCTAGTCCACGTACCAGGAGGAGAAATGTTTCCCGTTCAAAAAAGGAGAGTATAATGTAAGTCTAGAGACCCAACCTCTTGGGTAAGATTGGGAAAAGGTCCCTTTTAGGAAGAAGGGCTAATTCCCCAGTGGAGGCCTTAACTCAACTGAAGTACTTGGGTCATGTGGTTGATGAACTTTGGGTCACTGCAATAACAAAAAACCCACCGCAGTATCCATTTGGCTTCTTCTTCTCTGGTTGAAAGGATAAAAGAGGTCCGTAAAGAGGTAGTACAGTCCAGAAGCCTTCAACAGCATCTTCCCCTCCCACTGAGCCCCACTCCGCCATCTTTTACGCCCTTGGAAAATTAGAAAATGGGCCTCAAAACTCAGGAAAGGGTTCCTGAGTCAGGTAACCCAGTCCAGGACATGGAATTTAAAATTCTGGGCCTGGGAAAGCCAATCCAAGTCAGAAATTTGCTTTCAGGAAATTTTAATTTTTTTTTAAAAATTTGTCAGTATTGACCATGGCGGAACCCAATTCAGCCACACCTTCAATCCAAGTAAATCCGCTTATGTTTGGATTGGTGAGGCTCCCTCCCTGGGATATACAACAATTATGTTGCTAGACTTTTGTGACCTTTGCATAAGCCAGATGATGAAGCCCTAAACCCAGGCTGAGTACCCATGAGTATGTCAGCTGCTGCTGCCCAATAAAAACGTACCCATGGCCCCCTTTTCCTCATTTAAAATATATAAAGCAACTGCCTCTGTATGGAGCATTTGCCAGTCCATTTTCACCTATAAGTTATAATAAAACTATTCCCTCCAAAACCTACTCTGCGAACTCCATCACTTTCTTCAAAATACTTTTACTTACCCATTGTATTACGTAATATCTGCGTCATAGGGCAGATGGTCTTTGAGTGGGCCTTCAAGCCATCAATCCAGTGGCACACCAAATGTTGATCACGATCCAAGAAATTGCCACAAGCCTATGACGCCATTCTGCTGCTTCAGAAGAGTTTTCAGATCCACAAACTCTTCACATTAACCTGGTTCCCAATTGCACCCAATGGAACACCTTTGGGTCTGCCTCCCACTCCACAAAATAACCAGAGAATTTAACCTAATCTGCCTTGCCGATATGCTAGTGGTTTGGTGCAGTTTAAACGGAGTGAGGCCATATCAACTAATTGCAATTCTCTATTTGGCATTGAGGACTCACCATTCAAACAACTGTAAGGTGGCAATCAGCCACCAGACCATCTGGGCCATACCGCTGAGAGTCAATCTGACTCAAATCAATTTCTAAATTGATCCTCCCTGCTGGTGATACAACTGACCTCTCTACCCAACCTGAAACCTCTCAATGGATGCAAGACGAGGCCCAAGGCCTCCTAATAATCAGTCTAATCGGATTACTTCAATTTATGAACCCAATCATCATTTCAAATACCTTGAAAATTTTTATGATTTTCAGAATTTTTATTATGATTTACCAGTCCAAGATGGTTGGGAAAATAAAGCCAAAAGTTCACCAACTGCAAACCCAGGAGGATTGGTCATCCTCTTCGCCTATCTCACCCTTGGGGGATGCCCTACAACTGTTCAGAATTTGCTATGCCCTTGGCATTTTGGGCTTTCCACGGGGTTTTTACACACCCAGATTGGAAGCCCAGGATTACTTTAATCAGCAGATTCTAGGACAGCTTCTAATATTATTTGTTTTAGGATTTTTAACATTAACCCTGTGCTAACTTTAATTTGGTTCCTGGCAGAATGATATTTGTTATTTTCATCCTTGATAGTATCCAACAGTGTTTTGAGAACTTTTTTTGATTTCCCATCATTTTGTTCAATTAACTTGTACTGGATGGAAATTATGCCATTGTTGTAAATTAGACTAAAATAATTCTTCCTTTTCAGAGGAGTTTCTCTTCTCTGCTGATATACTATAGTAAGGATTTGCCCCACAATTCTTAGATTATTTTTCATGATATCACATTTGATACCATACTTCTCAGTAATTACATTCCAATATTCATGTCATTAACTTTAGTTCTCCACCACTATAGCTAAAGATGATATTACCAGTGATCTGAACTAAAATAATACTTCACTGTATGCTCCTTAAGATGTTGTAGTATCCAGTTTGGCAGGTTCATATTCTTTCCAGTGCTCTATATTTGGCAAAATCTTCATTCACTTCACCAACTTATACAAATTATATTAGCAGGCTCTCCACTATAAACTTTTGACTATAATCTTATAAATTGACTAAAATATCTTCTTACATACACTAAGGTATTGAAGCATAGTGTTTGATGAGTAGAGTTATTAGTTGCCTAAACCAAAGTAGAATTAATTTCATGGAAAAATCTTGAAAAGATCCCTTGATCATTCTAATAGAAAGAAAAACGTTTGCTTCATTAAGTTTTGTCTTGTATTTCTTCCATGCTTTCTTCAATTCTGATCTATTCTAAAAACTTATTATTGTTTGGTTGAGCAACTTCTTTTAAGATTTTGGTTCTTCCTGATGATCTTTGATTGGTTAATTGCATTTGATTTAAATTAATCCATTGATAGGGCGAATCAGGTAGCCTTCATCTACAAATAGATTGGAAATACCCAGGTCATAGTTAAGTATGTTGGAAAAGGTTTAAATATAGCTCTAGATTTTTCTGTATCAGAACTGATATTCCTTTTCCTAATTCTAGATCAGATTCCTTTTCTTTATTCTGTACCAGATAAACTTGCTCATTAGGCTTCTTATCAACACCGAGTGACTACATGCCCAAGTATTCCACATTGGTAACACCAGATTAGAGTTTTATCCGCTCATATATGTCCTTCAATAATATTTCTCATTACACCAATTTTGCTGTTTCTTATTTTAGCTAAGCAATTTTGTGTCATCCTAGTTCAAGTGGAATGGTTTTAAAGGCTCAATTAGGTGATTCAAATGTTGCTCCTAGAATCTTTTTAGCAGTACTATCTGTGATGTGGAATTTGGTTTATAAGCACTAAACTAATAACACAGTGCAAATCTCTGTTGGTCCAAAGCTCCACTTGAATTACTATGTGCACATCAAAATCTAATAACACTTTTAGCACCAACCAGGATTTGCAATTCTTGGTAAAATCGATATAAAAACGCTTCTAATGTTTCATCCTTCTAAACTGAGATCCCATAAATTCCTGTTTATTGTTGATCATCCTCATATAGCTACCAAACATAGTCATTATAACTTCTTTGTCATTATTGTATGTACAATTAACCCCTTTGAGATGGGGCAACACCAGATTGGTGTATACCCCTTTAGGTTGGAGCCACCTAGTGCTTAAAAAGAGATGGGGCAGCACCAAATTTTACAGTCATTGTCTAATAAGTTCATCATGGTTATTACTTCTATTGCTCCCCAAATTTCAAACATCATCATTTCAAATAATTGGAAAAATGCTGATGCATTATCCCAGGGAAATGTAGTTAATTTTGGCGTATCCCAACAAATCTTCACTCACTATGGTGGCAGGAGATTACTTCTTACTGACTCACCTAATCTTGGGTGTATTTATGGGAGACATATCTGAATTGGTAAGCAAAAGATCCAGTCTTATTTCTTGGGGTATGTACTTTTTAAACTGGATGTTTATGCATCTCATTATTGGCTTCATTCGCCTCCATCTAAGCACAATCTCAAATGTGATTTTAAAGTTTTTCTTAAAACTTTAACATTTGCACCATGTCTTCCTGAATACAGCGGTAGCGTTCTCTATCTAATCCTCATTCAGTTTTCTGAAATATTATCTTATTGATTAAATTTAGCCTCATTGTATTCCAAAAAAGTGAACTTCCTATAAAGATCGTTATTAAACTATCTGACTTGTTCATTCCCTTGACTTTCATTACAGGCTTCTACAAAATGATAATATCAGCTAGTAACACTGAGTTCTGTTCATTTTTGCTATAAGTTTCCATTATTGTCCACATCTTTTTAAGTTTATTTTTGAATGACATTGTGCTGATAACTTCATTTGTGTATTTGGCTTGAAAACTTAACTACCCCCTGTAGTGAGCGCCACAAAAAAAAGTTATTAATCTGTTACTCACTGTAGTTCTTAGGTCTACTGCACAGGTTCTGGTTGCGTGGATTTAATTATTGATTTGATAGTTTACTGAGTTGACAATATATAGAGACTATTCTCCTGGTTTGAGTTTTCTATAATGAATTCAATTATTATTTTCAATACTAGACTGGTGCTAATGCTCATCCTTCTATCCCTTGAAGGCACTCTTATAACACTCTAAACAATAAGTATTTCTTCCCTTTAACTCTTCCACTCTGCTCACAGAAGTCACAGAGAACTTAACAAGCATAATTAACTAATAAGTATATGATCCTTCAGCTATAGTCCCTAGAGTGAAACATGAAAAAGGTGTTATAGTTATGAATTCAAGTCTTTATTGTCTGTTTCATTTACCTAAAACCAAAGGAATATATAGGCAATCCAGTGTCCAACCCTTAGGTTGACACCTCCTTTTGGGAGACGGATGCCATTGACAACATCATAACTTCCTAAGTCTTACCACTCACGGATTTCTCCTCCTACATCAGGTTTCATTGCGGACTAGAACTGCGCCCAGCAGGGTAACCAATTTGAGTTAACCTGCAAGTTGCTACCAGAAGCGTTTGTGATGCTTCAGCAAATATTAAAATCCCTGAGTCATTTGCCAACAAACTCCAATTGACTTTTATGATTAAATATTACATAATTTTTGGCAATTAAACCTTTTAGTAAATACATTGTTGGAGATTGTCCAACGAAACATAAGTAATCCTCATAATAGAATCTGGCTGATTAACTAATATCCTTTAAAAAAACTAATAATATTAGCTATCATCTCTTATGATAACTCATCCCCTTAAGATAAATTACCTAGTGGGCAAAGCAGATTGTGTCATAATCTGATTGGGCTGGATGATATGGTCATAAAAATAATAATATATCCAATCATTCCAAGAAAAACTTGAACACTAAGCCGCTACTTGTCATCCATGAAGTTTTTTTGCCTCAGCCTTTGCCAGCTGGGGCCCCAAGCCATGTTTATCAATGACAAACCATAGATAACTCAACTATTTGCAGAAAAAGTTGCAATTATGCGTCTTAATCTTCAGATAATCCTTGGCAAGATGGAGGAAAATAATTCTCACATGTTTCAGATGCTCATCAAACGCCTAGAAAACTTTGATATCATCCAAATACATGAGAGCATAGGAAATTTTTAAATCGCTGAAGATACTGCCCATAGCCCACTTAATGGTCTTGGGGGCGTTGCACAGTCCAAGCGACAGTCTATTAGGTTGCTAGAGGCCTAGGGCTATAATTATATCACATTTTACTTTCCACTTTGGGCAGCTTAATCTGCTAATAGCCAGAGATAAAATCCATAGATGAAAAATATTGCGCGCTGCCTAAGCAGTCTAGTGCATCATCAATCTGTGGCAAAGGATAAAAAAGCCCTTTGGCAATACTATTAAGCATATAGTAGTCTATTACCATGAGGTTTGAGCTGCCTTTTTCTCAATAATCAACACCTGGGAGGCCATAAGGACTATTGGAGGGAACTAACATCTCATGTTGCATTAATTGATTAGCTTTGATATTAACAACTTCATCTACTATTTTTATACATCTAATCAGACAAAGGCAAATTGGCATATTTGTTCCAGTAATGATATGGTGACTACGCTATGTGCACAACCCAAATCACGGTAATTTTTTGCAAAATTACTGCGGTATCTCTCAATAAATCCAGTGGTTGATATTTTTTTCCTCAGTAAACCCAGATAGGCTTTTCCTGAGGACTAGAGAGCAACCAAATTGCATAATATTTCTGTTAAGGACTAGTTTATCAAAATAACTTAATTATAAATATTTTAAACTTATTTGACTGGTAAGCTATGAAAAGTGACAATCTGGTGTTGTTTTATAAGAGTAGGGTACATATACAAATCAGCTAAAAGCACATGAATTTCGCCATAGTTTTGTGGAGGATAATCCAAGGCGCAGCAACAGGTTTCAATTAAAAAACAGGATGTCACGCAGGTTTTTTTAATAATATTTGGAAAATTTTTCAAAAAAATTCTGCCACCATTATTTGATGGCAAATCATAAAAGCTTAATTCAATTAGTATAGTGGAATCCCCATAGAATCTGCATTCTAGTTGGGTAACCACTGCATATTGGCCTAAATCGCTGGTAACCTTCTGGCATTATACAATCCTTAAAATACTAGTTTGACAAATTCTTGAGTTTGAGGTACCAGCATCATCCTCATTTTTATAAAATAATGATAGATCGGTCTTAAATTTCTAAAGTATTCTCCTCAGAATTAGACTTGACTCCATCTTTCTTTTGCTTCAAGAACTAAATAAAAGCCAAATTTGTCAGGAGATATATAAATCTCCAGTCTCCTGCATGGTGGTGGTTGGTGCACAGGACCAACGCAAGGAAACTGGCGTCAGTGTTACAAAAAGGATATCCCTGCAGAGTTTGAGAAGCTTAAGTGACATAGGAAGAGGGTGGTTAACATGGTAACCAATAATAGTGATCAAACCAAAAGCAAGCCTTAGCAGTGTACAAAAGGAGAGTTTCTAACCAAGTTTTGAACATGGCTAGAGTGCACAGGTGCCTCAGGCTGGAGGGGACCTAGACAACCCATTGGTGTACCTGATGATATGGTACTTCTTAAGTAAATAAATTAGCTAACATGTTGTAAGACCTCCTTAAAGAGGTCCACGCACAGGTTTACCCAATTCAACATAAAACAAAACTGTAAACAAACGGGGTATTTATTATAGAAAAGAAAACTAATGAGAAAGATTGGTCTCAAAAGATCATCATTAAAAATAATCAGGGAATTAATCTGTTAGAGAAAGTGGTGCTAATCCGAGGTGCAATAATAAGCACACACTTCCATCTGACAGGGTGCTATTCTTGAAATAGACCAAACTTGAGTTTTTGACCAAAGTTGAGGCTAACCCAAGATGAAATTTAGTAAACAGAATGTGTTTTAAACCCCCATTCATCAAAAAAAAGAATTGTGCCAATATCATCTAACAGATAATTCATCCATTTTATTGCAATAGTAAAACAAGGGGAAAAACTTTTCTCTCTCGTTGAAATCACTTTTGTGACAAAGTTTGATTCAAGTCTGATTTTAGTTTGATAATCTCACTGAGGAGATTAGTTTGCGCCCATGTTGGGGAGCAGTTGGGCAAGTAAGGTAAAGGGCACAGGTGGTGGCCCCGCGACATCCACAGTTTGCAAATGCCCCAGTGAATCCAGCAGAAAAGACAAAAACAAAAAACTGGCGGTAACCATTTCCCTGGAAATTTTAGCTTGGCAGGCGCGATGCAACCAGTACATCAATATGCCACACTATCAACCATTCTCGTTGGTGGAACATGGAGTACAGGTGTTCCTGGATATTCAGCAAACAGCACTATGGGAAAAGTTTTGTGGGGATGTACACATTCATTTCACGAACGCGGTGTACATTGAACCTCATTCCATGTTATGCAGTTGGCTGGATCTTGGTTTTGAGAACAAGGAAGCGGCAGACAAAGCTGCTACAGTGCGCGTTGTGATAGACCTCCCTGATGGGCAGTGGGTCGTTGAAACTAAGCGCACCAGATGGAAAAAATCTAGCCAAATTTTTCTTACTTTTGACTTTCTGCCCACTACAGTCAAACGCGCCGTACTAGAACAACACTTGAAGGCCAGGCTCTCCATATATGGCGAAATACAATCCTTCAAAATGCAACGCTTTATGCTGATGCCACACCTGTGCACCGGCAAAGCTATTGCAGTCCTAACCCCAGCTGAGGGGATAGCGCAGGATCTAACCCAAATCCCACATACCACTTTCATCAATATCAAGGGGCATGCCACCCACCCTTTCTGGGTCACCGTGGACAGCGCGCCTCCCATCTGTGCCCATTGTGATGCATTTGGCCACAAGGCACACACCTGCCCCTCCAAGGAGGGCATCACATATGAGGAAATTCCCTCAGCGGCTATGAGCACCAGGGAGACCCACTATGAACCAACCTCAGATACAAAGGAGGCCTTCCCGTGGGGAGCATAAGGTTGTTACTTTGTAGTGCACCCTATATCCCCACAAGAGCAGAAGAAGGCCAAACAGGCACGCAAGGTGGCGGCCAAGGATGCGGCCAAGCTCGCCTCCGCTATCCCGCCCTCCCAGCTCCAGGAGGACATTGAGACTTTCTCAGCAGAAGCAGCTCAGGAATCTTTCAACCAATCAGATTGGGATGCTCAATCCAATTGGGCCACCCAAAATGAAGTCCAGATGGGCGAGTCAATTTCACCCAACCAATGTGCCCAAGCCTCGATTGGAGCCAACTCAGTTTCCAACCTCCCTGCTGAAAATTCTAAATCAAGCGTTGGTGCACCAAAAATGCACTAACTGCAAAAATCTCATTCTGCAGCGGGGAAACAAAAAGCAAAGGCAAAAGCCAATGTGAACCCAACTGCTAAAGTTAACCATTCCTCCAACTATGTTGCTGCATTCACCTGAGGCGCTGAGAAGCGCCATGATGACTAAGAGATGGCTGAAGGGCTCAGGTGCCCTTCCCCTCACACCTAAGGTGAAATGGGGGGAGCCTTTACTTTAGGGACGTTGAATATCGCCAGACTCAAGGCCTCACCGTCCCAGGCTAGGAAACTGAGTTTTTTTTAAAATAATTTACCCATGGATATCCTGGCCATCCAGGAGTCCCACTGTCCCTGTAGTTCTGAGGATACATGGACAACCATGCTCCTCCCCTCCCTGTCCTTCTGGTCAGAGCACTGTGGGGTGCTTGTTCCAAAAAACAATTTTTTTAAATTAATATTGTCTGATTCCTTACTTAATGGCCAAGTCCTCGTTGTCAAATTTTTGTGGGCTGACGTGGTGCACGCTATTGTCAACATCTATGCCCCTACCTGTGCACAAGAACGTCAGGAATTTTTCTTGTTAGTCAAATTCCTTCTGTTATCCCCTGACCCTTTTGTAGTTGGCAACATGAACTGTTGGTTGAACCCATCCACTGACCGCTGGCCTTACTCATCTTCCCTGCCACAGGGTCATGTAGAACTACGCGTCCTCAAGGTTACCCAAGGGTTGTTTGAAGTGCTGCCACATCATGCTCCGCTTCTTGAAAACGTGTCACGCCCCCATGTCCATAATGGCCAGTTAAGGTCCATGTCCTGCATCAACCTAATCCTCACGCCGTTGAAATTTTGTACCCAAATTTCCCATTTTCACATGACAAAAATTGATTTCTCCTATCACAGGCTGGTTTTGATAACCTTCCACCTACCCAACCCAGTAGCTCAGGCTCCAATATGGTGTAAACTTCTCCCAGCTGAGCTGGCATCGCCAAGAAATTCCACATGGATGGAATCTGCAACATTGGTACAGGAGTTTATTGCACCATTTTGCACTGATCCAATTTCCACCTGGTCTGCCTTCAAAGTGGACACAATCTGCCAGGCTCGCCACCTCTCCTCCCAAAGCTCACGCTCTACCTCAGCAGTCATTTTGCGCCTCTGGTGGAGCTGGTCCACCTGGAGTCTAACGTTCCAGCCATGACTACAACCCTGCTTGGGGTCGTAAATGGGCGGAAGTGGCCTCACTTTTCAACGCGCTTGAGTGGCAACACAAACATTGAATTTTTGTTCAGTACTTAGCTAAACACATCACAGCGGGTGACACATGCTCCACCTAATTTTTTTTAAAATTCTTGGCACCGCGCCAGTCCATAGCCTGCACACAAGTGTGAAGGCCAGACAACTCCATATCAGATATACCAGCTGATGTGGCGATTGAGGTACAAAACTATTACTCCAAATTTTACTGATCTGACCCAATTCTGCTGGCTGAAATGGCGAATTTTCTTGATAATACACACATCCGCACCATTTCCCAATTCCTGGAGCTAACTAATTTGATTACTCCAGACAAACTCTGGTCCACCGTTCGCCGTGCACCAAATTGGAAATGCCCTGGCCCTGATGGCATTCCTTATGAGTTTTATAAAGAAGTACTTCAAATATATGTCCCCACTGTTGCTTGCCTCTCTTAACCAGAGCCTTTTGGAAACGCGCCTCCTTCCAGGAGGGCAAGAGGCCTACAGCATTACGCTCTTCAAAAATGGGGATAAGTTAGACCTGGCCAACTGGCGCCCCATTTTCTAACAAACACTGACACAAAAATTTTGACTAAAATCTTGGCTAACCATCTAGGGATTGTTGCCTCTGCTACCATCTCCCCAGAACAATTTAATTTCATACCCAGAAGGTCGATTTGGGACAACGTGCACACTGTGGCCAACGCCTGTCAGTCCACGGCCTCTGGTGCACTTGGATTTTTAGACCAACAGAAGGCCTATGATAAAGTAAACTGGGAATACCTCAGGGCCTGCCTCCATCAATTCCGCCTACCCCCTCGTTTCATCAATTGGGTGATGCTGCCAACGGAATCAGCTACAATGGCAGTGCGTGGCCCTGGCTTTCTCACGGATGTAGTCCGCCCTCAAAGGGGTCTACGCCAAGGGGACCCCCTTAGCCAGCTCTTATATAACTTCAGCCTTGACCCACCTCTTCGCAACATGAATGCCCGCCTTACTGGGGTCCACGTGCAAGGCCAAGCCCCAGTCAGTATGTTGGCGTTTGCTGATGACTGTGTGGTTGGGGTGTCTAACAATCATGATGCACGCATGCTTGAAGCTCTTATCCAGGTTTACACCCGGGTATGTAATGCTGCACTAAACGCCTCCAAAACCAAAATCTTCCTCCTTGGTCGGTATCAAACCTGCTGGGCCTCAGCGCCCTGTTTCCAGCCCACCCCATCTGCTAGCACACACGCTTGCTTAAACTCCCCAACCCACACCGCCCCACTTGTGCTCCCCTTTGTGCCATGCCCTACCGTTGGGCCAGTCTGCCATTTGGGGGTGTGATTGGAGGCAGGCGGGTATGCATCAGCAGTGATATAAAGCCATATTCTGGACAACGTGATGAAGCGCATCGCCTCCCTCAGAACCCACCCTACTTCCCTTACTGGCAGGGTTGTACTAGCCAACTCTATGCTCCTCATCAAAGTTTTGTTTGGGGCCCACGCCATCGCCTTCTCCCCAAATTTCTTCAAAACACTATATGCCCACTGCAAGGGTGGCTTTGGTCAGGTCGCTCACCGCCAGTGCGACTTGAGGTCATGTTTGGCCCTCGCCAAAGTGGTGGCATGGACCTGCTCGACTTTGAGGCCCATGCTGCTAAGATCCTGGGCACCTGGATCGCGGATGTTACCATCCCTACACTCCCCTCCCAACACTAGTCCCACGCGGCCCACTCCAACTTCTCCCGCGCCCTGGGCCTTCCCAATCCATCGCACCCTCACTCTTTGATGAAGTATCTGGCTTCTTACCCTTTAGCCGCAGGTCCCCATGGAACGCACCCCACTTCAAACAAATCTTCCTCATCATGCGGAGTGCTGAGTGGAGAAATTGTATTTGTGGACACACTGCCCAGAGGGGGCGCCCCTCTCCTCAGTTCACACAAGAGGTACAGGGGCTACCCATTCTAGACGACTTAATACCCACAAGGCCCCAGTCCTACCCAGGATGGACTACCTGGACATGATGGACATCCCATATTCCCTTAAAACCCAGAAGACAATTTGGAAATATGCCCACCACCCTCTTCTGCTGCCTCATATCTGTTCCATGTGTGGCGTTGCTTGAGGCGGGTGTACCGTACTGCTGAGCGCTCTAACGCTTTACACTCATCCTGTATTGTGTGTGGCCAGTATGGAAGCGCTGTTTCACCGCCTGGAGAAGTGCACTACCTCTAAAGTGATATAGCATGAGGTGCAACGTCTTCTTTGCCAGGATCAGGCACATCCCTTCAGTTTGTCTAGGGATATGTTTGCTTTATCTATGGTCTCCCCTCTTCCACCCTCCCTCCGTGCTTTGGTGGTTGCAATCGCCATGTGGACTATCCACACGATTTTCTTGGATGACATTGAAGGCTCCACCCCCACCATCCCTGAAGCTGTCCACCAGTTCTGATCCCACTTAGTGGAACATTTTCAAGCGTGGATGTTTGGATACCTCCCACCGCGTCACCGCCAGTTGGTCTCCTACTGGTTCCCAGTTTGGTTAATCAACTCTGACCCCTTTCTCCACACGTGCTCAATCATGGTTCAAGCCCCTTTACACGTTCTCCCTCCTCCCAATATTGGCGTTCCCTCTGGCAACAGGAGATAGCATTAGCTTCTCTGGGGTGCCCCCCTGTTACTACATTTGTTTTTCTTCATGTCTTATCGCAAGTGTTTATCCCCTGGTCAGCCTTCTCCGAAATAAATCAGGCAAAACAAGGGGCAGGTCGTTATGCACCTCACCTGCACCAACCTGGGCATACCTGGCCTGTACTCAGCGTTGGTCCAAGGTGAGATTTAGGTCATGGAGGTCCTGAAACTTGACCCTTTGGATCTCCTGCCGCCCAGCCTTGTCCTTGCTGTTGATGCCCTCACTAAGGTCATGTAAACATGACATTACCCTCTCCTCTTTATTGGTCTCCACCCCCTCTCCAGGGGCATTTCCCTAGGAAAGGTTTTGAGGGCGGGGCCAACTTCATGTGGCAATGGCTTCTTGTAATTTGATCCTGCAGCCTCAGGGAAACGCTTGTGGAATGCTACAATCAGATAGAGCATAGGTTCAGTCACGCGCTAGGACCCAACTGTTCTCCGCTGAATTAATTCCCTTCCAGGATACAATGTACCAAGTCCTCTTCTTATTCAATGATAGGCTTTAATCACTCCACTTCCCACTCCGGCATTCATCCATGAGATAAGCCTCAGGAGTCTCTGGTGGGGGCCCTCAACCAACGTGAGCTTGTTTCATAATTAATGAAAAGATTTAGAACGATGGGGGGAGATACAACTAGTATGAGGCGCGGCTTACCTTTCTGATGATGCGGTTGGCTCAAACCTCTTTGGTCCTAGTTTTTTGCATGATTTTTTGATTACAATGTCTTTCGCATCATGCATCACGAGATCCCCTTCCTTGTACGCTGGTCCAACTCATCTCTTACCATCAGCGTTCTCCTCTTAAGTCTGCATGGCCGCATCTAAATTTGTGCTCACTCCCTGTTGTACTCTCTAGATCATTTTTGCAAAGTCCACCACCGCTCTCACCTTGGATACACAACTGGGCATCATGTTGAAGGCGGGTTTGGTGCCATTCTTGGAGAAGAAGGGGAATAACTAATTGATGCATGTTGAGAGTTGTTATAACTGAATTGGGCCATGGGGAGATGGGAAACACAATCCAAATGATTTGTGGGGGTGTAATACCGCAAGAAAAGTTTGAGGAACTGGTTCTTTCATTTATTTGCCTTTCTGATTGGGGGTAATATGCAGTTGAATGGCAGGGACAAATTTGCAGAGTCGAACACAACTCTCTTTTAATTAAGACAGAGGCAAACTCAGGTCCACGATCATTAAATATTTCCTTGGGGAATCCATGAAGAGCAAACACATGAGTGAAAAAGAGCCTAGATATCTCAGCCGCGGTTACTGTGATTCTTTTTGGAATAAGTAGGCGAACTTCATAAACCAATCCACCACTACCATGATGGCATTGTAGCCATCTGATACAGGCAATTTCACAATGAAATTCACTGATAAGGAAGTTTAAGGTTCTTCAGCATTCTCAACTGGTACCAACAATCTTTTAGTGGTTGTCAATTTAGTTTCATTTGATTACAGATCAGGCACTCATTACAATACCTGCCCACCTGAGAGGGTACCCCTTCAAATTTTAGGTGCGTCAAATTACACCAGATTTACTTTTATCAGGATGTCCAACGGTGATTCTATCATTATAGTCCCGGATAATTTACAGGCGAAGTGGTCCAGCATGAATCCATAAGCGCCCTTGAAGCCACACCATCTCATCCTTTACGCAGAATCCTGTGGTGATGTCCTCCTGATTTAACGCTCTCTGAGAAAGGACCATACCATATTTGGCTGACAAAGGCTGAAAAAGGTCTATTTTTATGAACAATCCGTATCCCTCCTCATTTTCCAGAGGAGCAAGTATTAGCCTAATGGCTAAGGGAGAGGGAAGCTGAGACATAATCTTAAAAGTGGAACCATCAAATAAGTATTATGCACCTCTACCTCCTTAAGATCTGGAGCTAATGCAGGGTAGCGGCTCAAATCATCTGCTAAACCATTCTCCTTGTCCTTAGTAAACTCATAAGAAAACGCAAATCGGGCTAGGATCTCATGTCAGTGGGTTTGCCGTGGGGTTAAGACCTGAAGTGCATGGTAGTACAGCAAGGCACAGTGATATTTACAAACGTGGAATGGTGGGTGAGCCATGCAAGTGATGGCGCCAATAGGTCAGCACCTTAGCCACTGCTGATAACTTTATCAAATACAGCGTAGTTTAGCTCTGTTAAAGTCATCTTCCTAGAAAAATACTAATGTATGCTCTATTACATCTTCACCTACTTGTAATAGGCCTGCCTCTATGGAGAAGTTGGAGGCATTAATAGCCAAAATAAACTCTTTATTGGGGTCATCATGGAGAAGAATGGATGTTGACAGCAAAGTACACTTTACCGCTTGGAAGGCAACCTGAAAAGTTAGAGGCCCCTGGAGCACTTTTGCCCCACTTGCCTTATACAAAGCCGTCACAACCTTATAAAGGTTTGGTGTGAAAATCATAGGGAACATACACGTCACTAGAAAACTCTATAAACCTTAGCCAAAGTTGGAGTGGGACACTCACAAATCTTCTTCACCTTGTATGAGTTATTATGTGCCCTTGCTCATACATGACATTGCCCAGGAATGTGACCTGGGACTTGAAAAATTCGCACTTACTTATTTTTAATATAAATTCAGCTGCCTTCAAACGCTCCACTACCTGCCAAAGTTTACTGCATTGGACTCATTGTCAGGAAAAGTACAAAAATATCATTATGTAAGCTACCACGCATACTCCCAGAAGGCCCCAAAGCTGCATCAATACGGCGTTGAAAGATAGCAGGGGCTTTTTTAAACCCAAAGGGCATAACCCGAGGTTGAAAATTTCATTTCTGATATGAAATGCGGCCAGACACTCCTGGAACTTGTTAATACAGATCTGATTGAACCATATAAACAATCGCACTTGGAGAAGACTCTCACCTTCTCCACATGAAGTGCAATCTGTGAGTCCAGTGGGATGGGATGCAAGTCTTGAACTTTGACGTTGTTAAGATTCCCATAATCTACGCTTGGGCTTAAGGTACCATTAGCCTTCTCTACAAAGAGAAGTTGGGAACATACAGGGGTTCACTGGAAAATTGCGCATTTGTCTAAATGCTCCTTAAACCACACATCTAAGGCCGCATCCTCCCATACAGTCAATGGATAAATTGGGAAAGA
>JAKSZP010015005.1:0-58867 GCA_022478985.1 Massospora cicadina
GGCAAACCAGAATGCCAAAGGCACTGCTGCTGATATGACAGATATGAAACTATAAAGGAGTTTTGCCAATAACAGCCGGTGAGCCAGAACCATGTACAAACATAATGATATACCAGACAACTATGGCCGTTAACCCCAAGGGGTGTGTAAATGTCAGCGGGAAGGGCGGTTTACTTTTAACATAAAAACTAAAATTTGGGAAAGGTTTTTAATGGAAAATTTAAAGAAGAAAAATTGACCAACAATTTTCTCAGTGCAATGCATCTGATTAAATAGTGGTCAATTGATGAGGAAAGTAGCCAGGATTGGGTCCCTCAAGTTTGACCTAACTGGAGAATTATTTGGGGATGGGGGTGTATAAGCTCAATGGGTACTGATATCAAAGGATTTTGTGGCAGACCAAGTCACTGTCAGTTCAACCCCAAACGTCTGAACCGAGGCTCAACTGTGTTTCCAACAGTTAGCATAACGGTGTCTGGCCTGATGAGCAGTGGGAATCCCCAAGGCCACCCCACATAGGGGCAGTCCCAAGAGGTTGGGAATGGGTTCAGGATGCCCAACCCACCCATGCCCAGTCGCTGGTCCATTCATTTGGTCAAAAGCATTGCATTGGCTGCAACTTCCAATTTACCAGAAGGGAGCTTAGAACTATCATCAATGGTGTCCAATTCTACTACCTGCACATTGGGGATCATCCCGATGATTTTGAGAGGGGGTTAATTTTGATGATCATACTGCTGGGCAAATTAAAACTGTCAGTTATTCTGGCCAATAACTCATTCTTCATCCCTCTTTGTCTATGAGGATTTCAATTGTTGGGCTTTTTTCATTGCTTATAAAGTGATCAATTTTAATTTGGTGATCTTGGCGCAAATTTCTGTAATCTGTCTAACAAGTTTAGATGTGGTAAGCGAAGGTACTGGGGGAAGGGTTTGGAGAGGGAAGGCCATTACTCAATGCTCATCTACCACATGGGCGAGGTCACCCTGGGTGATGAGGGGCATGGCCACCCTCTTCAGACCCTTTTTGCTTGGAAATGGGAAGAGTGACTGATCTATGCACAGGGGACGTTCCCCCTGGACTTACAAGTTCCCAATAGTAAAAGCATTTAGGCAGTGGTCCCCAACAGGTTCCACTGTTGTTTCATTTTCTTTCCCTACCACTATCTTAGTTTCAATAACATTCTTAAAAATATTTAGAATTTATTTTGTGAGGTTTAGAGTTCCATTAGATAACTTAGTGGCGCTTTTTCAATTTAAAAATCACTGGTTAGTCCTCATGGCAGGCCTTCTCACTTTCCATCTATCAATATAGATGGATGTACTTAATGTATTCTGGCTGGTAATCTGGTTGTTTACCCATATGGACTTCCAGGCCAGTCTTGTTTATATACTAGCATGCTCCATGACATGGACCTCCCATCTTATCTGAATTTTCCACCTTTTTTGGTGGAACCCAAAATTTTGCCACTGGGGGTAAGTGCTCCTTACTCCCCACCTCTTTGGTGTAACACATAATTGTCTCTAGGGGGTAGGTGCTCACTACTTCCTTTCTGGTGGTGTTTTCTTGCTGCTACAACCTCCACGTAGACACTTCTGATCTAAAGGAGCAGCTCTTGCATGGTCAGATAGGGGGAAAGGGGGCAACCTTGAGGGGGTACAACATCACCCACCTCTTATCCACCACATGGGCTAGATTGCTCTAGATTACAAGGGGTGTGGCTGCCTTCTTGCCCCCCTTTCTGGTGCAGATCGGGAATGCCTTACAATTGATGCACAGGGGGTGCTCATACTTACACCTGTAATGTAGAAAGAGAGAAACACAATCACTACATATTGAGATATCACACACATGCACACATACATAACACAAGATAGTAAATATAACAGTGAGCACTGATTGTACTTTTCACAACACATATGATAGATTTTTCTGCAATAAAGCACTATAAATCCACCTTTGGTGAAGTCTCAGATGCTACTAAACACAAGTTTAGATATAATTTCAGTTCTATAATATGTTTGCCTTAAAAATACATATAAATTCAAAGACTAATGAGAATTCGATTTATCAACTGATAAATTCAGTTTTTATTTAAGAACTTAAATCAGTGTCTCATTCAGTCTCCTGAAAAAATATTTTTTAACAAAAAGAACCAATATATATAAACAGCACTATGTGTTCTTAGTTGCTTACTATTTACACTTTGACCCAATCTAATATAAGCTCTAAGTTGTATTTATGAGCAAAAATCTATAAGTCAGTTTGAAATCAGGCGCCAACTTCAAAAAGGGTTTTATCAAATTATTCATACTTTTTAACTGACTTTAAATAAGAGGAGGTTCTCAATTTTACCTGTATATATGTTTTTTCTATGTTTTTTGCGCATTACTCCTAAACTACTGGACCAATTATAATACACCTTTTTAATGAAAGAGGATGATCCCATTAGAGCCCATTCCAAACGTTTTAAGATTTTTTATAATAAGAGAAAAGGTTTTATATATTAGAAGTAAAAATATATATACAAATATAATGAGTTGGTATATTGCTTTAGTAGAGCAATTAAGGGTAATTAATCAATTTTTTACATCTGCTGTTATTTTGATGCTAACCAAAAGTTCATTATATATAGATCAAATCTCACTTCTTGTAAATATTGGTGAATCTAAAAATTTCTATGAACTAGTTCTGAGCCATTACATATTGATATAAACTGGATGACAATCTTGCATTGAACAGTAATAAGTGAGCTGCTAATGCATTTCATATGCAAAGCGTTTAACAAATAGAAATTAACTATTGTATGCTTTAGTATAGATAATTTGGATGATTTATTTTTTAACATAATTATTAAATGATGAAACATTGCAGTTCAATGGCTGATCCTTTCCATTTATAGCCTTAGAGTTTTCAAATAGAAGAAATTATGCCACATCATAACTAATGAGTATCTACAATCTAGGCAACCCAAAAAGAGATTTCCATTGGCGCTGAATAGCTTTACAGATCATATATTACCAAACTATGACTTGATTTTAATGATTTAAAAGGTGTAGTTATCTAGCTGACATGTTTAGATTTATGAATGAAAAGCTAATGAGAACATAGTTATACTATTAATTTAACTGAGTAAAATAACGTGTTGCAATCTGGTGTACTCAGTTCAAGTCACAAAGGTCACTATTTTAGTTAATTAATCATTGTAAGATTCTGGTGTTTGACTTAAAAATCTTTTGATAACCATCAGATTGGGCCAATTATCCTCCCAATGCTCGAGCTATTAACTTAACTCTCACCTCAAAGCCTATTGCAATTACATGGCTCAAGCCAAATATCTCAACTTCAATTCAATCAAGTACTTTATCAGTAAGTTCAGGCCAAATATGCTTGCACATTATAGCTGATTATATCTGCATTAAATCTCAGCGATTGGTCTCAATTATTGGGAACAATATCTAACAACTATTATAAAAAATTGTTCAGGACCAACCCAAAGTTAACAATTAAAAGTCCCATGGACAAAATAACAAATGATAACGTAATCAAGTTCCCGCCCTAGGGCGAAATTCATATGTTGATCTGCATAATCAGCATGATAGAACTTGCACATGGACTTCCTGAAAGGGAGTACCTAGTGCTATCAAGAGAGAGGCTTACTAACATCCTGATTAGGGGTATGCCATCTACTTTAATCAATTCAAGAATTTCACAGAAGGTGTATTTTATCAGCAGTATGATGAAAATCAAATTCAGAAGATCCTAGGATAATTTTGCATGTTTTTTGCAATTTTTGTCCCTGAAATCCTCCCAAAATTTTAAGAGTAATTTGCCAACAATAAACTAATAATAGGTCACAGTCATATCAGTTCAGGGGCTGAACAGAGGTGGTAAAATATCTGTTGAAAAATTTGTGCAAAAATGTGGCCAGGAGATGTCCTAGAGATGTAGATACTGGCGCCTGGCAAAAATAACTGATTATCTAATAAATATCATCTATTTTTATTTAACTGAGGCAAGTCGACCAGGGGATGAGCAATACCAAAAAAATATGGGGGAGAGGGGAAGGCGAAGAGGGATTGAATTAGGTACCACAGAGTAGATGAGCTACCCCTGTTGCCAGCTGGTACCGCCAGGTGTGGGGGGTTTTGGGTACTCAACTCCAAGAGGGTTTCCCTGTTATGGAGCAGGTGTGTAGGAAGGGGTCCATGTGTAGGAACCATACTGGGAACCATGACTCTAAGAGCCTTCACTGCCTCAGCTTCGTGTATCCATAAAGCCAGGCTTGGATGTGTTCCAGTAGGTGGACATGATATATTTATTGTCCCACGGATGGGTGGTATGGTACCCCTGAATGCATCCAAAGCAATGGTGTGAATTGTCCACATTGCAATGGATGCTATTAGGGAGTGGAGGGTAGGTGGTAGTGGGGACTCTAGATGAAGCGCGAGGAGGCTCCTTGAGATAGAAAGTTCCAGGCTATTCTGAATTCTCAGCAGGTGCGCAACTTCCTGCCATATGGCTCTTGATGGGGGACATGCTTCGAGGTGGTGGTGTAGGGTGCTTTCCCCTCAACACACTGCGCACTCCACATGGAGAGAGTTGGCGCAATCTGAAGTCCTATATGTTCTTCTAAAGCATCAGGTGTTAGCTCTTACCCTTGGCTGAAGGAGCGGATGGTGTGTCAGCCTCTATATTGCCTTCTGCTGTGTGAGGTCATATGGGACGTCTTGAGCGTCCAGGTAGTCTATTCTTGCTATGTCCGGGGTCCCATTGTGAGTGTCCCTCTTGGAGTTATCCTCTGGGTTCTTTAGCGTAAATTGGGCTCTGGGTCTGCCCCTCCCCTGACTTGTTCCTGTGATAGTGACAGTCCACCCCATGTGGCGAATGGTGTGGAGGATTTGTTTATAGTGTGGGGGAGTTCTGTGAGGGCCCACTGTGGTGGGGTGGTTTGTGAGGTATGTGAGCAGTCTTGATGGGTTGTGTGGATTGGATAATTTTAGCGCCTGTGCAAAGTTGGCCCTCGCCACTCTGTACCAGTGTTGTTGCAGGAGGTCTGGGGTAAGGACTACCTTTATCCAGGTCCCCAGTATTCGGTTGGTGAGGACCTCAAAGTTCATTAGGCCCATGTCTCCACTGGAGCGTAAGCCAAAAAGTGTTTCCACCCTTACTGGTGGCTGGGTTCCAGGATACAGCCAGCCCTGGATTAGTGAGCGGATTGAGGATATTAAGGCTGGTGAGAAGGATATTGCATGTTTGGGGAACCACAGCATTGGGAGGATGAGTGAGTTGGCAACTGTTACTCTCCCTGTTAGCCCTGGGGATCTACCCTTAAGGGAGGCAACTCGGTTGGTCATCTGCTGTAGTAGGTTGTTTCCTTTGTTTCATTGGATTACCCTCCTGTCTCAAGCCATACCCAAGATGGCGGACAGGATTGGTTGAAGGAGGAGATTAAAAGGGTAGGATGAGTGGGTTGTTCCTTCGTGAGGGGCTGTGAGGTTTGGGTGTTGTAGCCCAGTTGTTGGTGTACTTGCCTAGAAGATTATTTCCGTTTTTTTGTTGAGTGATGCATTGATCACAATGTAATACCCCTCCATGGTGCGTTCCAGTCGGCGGGTATCATTATAGTTAGCTATACTTGTTACGCAGTCATATGCAAAGTCTAGTATCTTGACTGGTGGCTGTCCTTGCGCGGTTATGCCCATGAGGCATGAGTCAGTAACGCGAAGAAGAGGATCAAAGCTGAAGTTGTATGGAAGTGGGCTGAGGGGGTCCCCTTGTTTGATCCCTCTGCATGGTGTGATTTTGTTGGTTATAAAGCTAGGGCCGCATACAGCCATAGTTGCAGATTCTGTAAGGAGCATCGCCCAGTTTATGAATCTTGGTGGGAGTTTGAAGGCATGTAGACATTCTTTTAGGTATGGCCAGCTAACGCGGTCATATGCCTTCTTCTGGTCTAGGAATACCAGGGCTCCTGATGCTTTGGATTGTAATACGTTGGCAGCTGAGTGTATATTGGTCCAGATTGAGCGCCCAGTTATGAACCCAAATTGATTGGGTGACAGGATATTGGAGGCTATTGTGCCTAATATGGATGCTAAAATTTTTGTGAGTAGCTTTGTATCAATGTTAGATAGTTCTATTGGGCGCCTGTTGGCCAGGTCCAATTTGTCACCCTTTTTGTACAGGGTTATTACATAGGAGTCCTGGCCACCAGACAGGAGGCGTGTCTCCAGTAGGCACTTATTCATTGATGCTAAGAGGATGAGGGCGATTTGTTTGAAGTATTTTTTGTAAAATTCATAGGGTATCCCATCTGGTCCTGGGCATTTCTTATAAGGTGCACCACGGACTGTGTGCCAGAGTTCCTTCTTTGTTATTACATTTAGGAGGCTGTAGTCTGGCAGTGTGCTTTGTATTCCTGCAGTTTGTATAAATTTTTTTAATTTTTTGGGGGTCCATTGGGGTGTCTCAATATAGTTCAGTGTAATAATGGTGTACTTCCACCTTGACCTCTGTTGGGTCAGTTGCCACGGTGCTGTCAACTTTGCAGACCTGTGTGCATGCAGGCTGGTTGTCGTGGGAGTGAAATTGGTGAAAAAAGTATGTTGAGCAGGCTTCACCTTCTTTTATGAAATTACCTTTTCTGGATACCTTGATTCTGTGCTGGTGTTTGAATATGAGAGCGTTTATGCGGGCTGATATTTCCACCCATTTTTTACTCCAATTGGGGCTGTAGCCAAACTTTGGGACATTGAGCTCGATGTGGTCCAGCTCCACCAAGGTGCGCCTAATTGTGGCTGTGTCAGCCGTGTACTTGCATGAGGTGATGTGGCAAGTTTTATATATTAATTTGGATTTAAAATTTGCCCAGGGTTCAATGAGATCCAATATGAGCAGGGATGTGAATTCTGGGTTCATGGCCTCATGTTCAACCCAGTCAGATATTTCAACAATTTTATGTTTTCCAGGTGTAGCTTCCTCCAAGTCGACGTCTGTGTGGGAATTTGTGTTGGTGAGAGTTGCACCAAGATGATTTGGTGATCGGAAAATTCGATTTTTTTTGTTGTGAATTTGGAAATGTTCCAGTAGTGTATTTTTGGCACAAGGATGAAGTCAATTTGACTCATTGATGTGAGTATTCCCTCATGTATGTTGGAGTGGGTCATGTTGGGAAGGAGTGGTGACCTAGGGGGAGGGTGTCATGTAGGCCTAGGGATGCCTTCATTACATGGAACTCAATGTGTCCCAGTGGGTATCCCCTGGTACTAGGCCATCAGTCCATGTTGGAATTATCCCAATTGTTAAAGTCGCCCATTAAAATGATATCAAGTGGTTTGGCAAGTGTTGGGATGGTTTTGAGGAATTGTTTCCTCCTGGCTGTATTGCATGGTGCATAGATGCTTGCTATTGAGGTCATTTCCTCTTAGCTTATGACGTTGCAACCAGGATTCAGCCATGCAGATATGAGGAGGAGTATAGTTTTTTAGTTTTTTGTTATTTCTGATGACCACCCCACATTGTGTCATCCAGATTGATAGGGATGGTGAGACCCTGGCGGACCAGGATTCTTCTTCCCCCTGTGGACAGTGGGTTTCTTGGATGGCCAAGATATCTACAGGGGGATTTTGCAGGTAGTCCAGTTTTTTGGCTTGGGACATCTAAGCCCTGGCTCCCATGATGTTTAGTGTCCCTATTGTTACTGAGGTGCCCACAACGCCTCAGGAGCGGTTGGGAGGGCCGCCGGCCCCACCCAACGCCCTTGTTACTGGTCCTGCTTTGTGTCATAGGACCAGTATATACTGTGGCTTCATCTGATTTTAGAGCTTGCATCAATTTCCTTCCAGAAATTGCAGTTTTTCAAAATTGTGGCATGTTCTTTCATTTGCGACCCTTGGGTAATTGGTGCAGTGCACTGATTTGTTTCTGCGGTTTTGGGTAATTTTGGATAATTGGGTCCCGCATTTCCGCCCATATTGGGGCCAAATTGTTCTGCTGATTTTGCATGATTAATGTTATTTGGTGATTCATTTGAATTATGAGAAAATTTTCCTTTTGGGCGTACTGCTCTGATTGGGTGACTTGGACAATTTCCTCC
Source organism: Massospora cicadina (assembly GCA_022478985.1). Lineage (NCBI taxonomy): Eukaryota > Fungi > Entomophthoromycota > Entomophthoromycetes > Entomophthorales > Entomophthoraceae > Massospora > Massospora cicadina. The sequence continues at coordinate 8,099 of JAKSZP010015005.1, forward strand.
ATGTCCTCCTCAGCTTGGGCAGTCTGTTCTGATTGGTTGGCTTGGCCAAATTGCTCAATGTCTTCCTAAATTTTGCCAGGGTCAATGGTGGAGGCTGCAAGTGCTGCTGCCTTGGTCACTTCCCGCTTGCGTGCCTTTTTCAGCATTTTGCATGCTTTGGGTATTACTGAATCTATGATGAGGTAGGGCCCATCCTCACCCCATTGTAATGCGTGGTTGGCATCTACCATTTTGCTGAATTCTGTGTCATTTTCATCTATGGTGTCATCGCAGAATTCTGGGGCCGTGATCTCCTCCTTCACTGGACATGCATGTTCCTTGTGTCCTATTGTGGTTCAATGGTTGCAGATTGGCGGTGCACGTTCTGTTGTGACTCAGAATGGTTCTGACACCTTCCCATCTTGGAGGTGAGATTGTGCTACATGAGGAATTCTTATGAGATCCTCAGCCACCTTTAACTTGGGTGGATTATGGCGATTGCCTTTCTTGTGCACAGGTTCAGCATTAATTGTAATCTTTGCAATTCTAATTGTTTAATGTCTCCGTAGTGCTTTAGTCCAACTTGGAGCTCCTCCTCAATTTGCTTATGGGGAGATTGGTGGGAAGAGAGTTGAAAGAGATGAACAAAATGCTTGCTTTGTTCCATATGGTGCGAACAGTGTGCACGATTTGTTTGCCCTCAGGGAGGGCAGCTTTGACGCATACTTTTGCAGTGGCATCTGCGTCTTCTTTGGTCTCAAAGCCTAAATTGACCCAGCCGCATGGGACTGTTTCCATGTTCACATACACCGCATAGGGAAAGAGGGGGGCCTGAGCCTCACACACTTTTTCCCATAGAGTCAGTGACTCAACCCTAGGTAGAGTCAGAGCCCATGCTCTACCTTTGAAAGAGGTTGGTTGTACTGGATTTCCATGTACTGGTTGTGTTTCATGGTAAATACTACAAACTTGTAAGGTAGTTCAGTTTGTGTTTTTAGGCAGCATTGGTTCCCGGTCCCCCCAAGGCGCTTCTTGCCCTTTGGCGCACCATTTTGCCCATTACCTGTTATGGCTTTCACTCAGTTCAATTGAGATTTGTTGTAAACGCCCTTTTTTCCTGTGTGATTATCAAATGTTGCTGCTCAAATTGAATCATAGTATTAAATGTTAATGTTCCAGGAAAGAAAACCCTAATAAATATCATCTAATTAAAGATATATTTATTTTATCCCTTTCCTAGTATTATCCTAATCCTAACTTTGGAGAAGTGTCAACAAGCTGAAGTGCCGAATCCACAGCTTGTATATTTACCTACCTCGGTAGAAGTTCCAAAATACAAGGGAAAATTACGCCCAAAATCGACCAGAAGAGTTGGGGCAATTGTAATAAGCCTAGTGAGTTTCTGAATAGTCCAAATACAGTAAGCCACTGGCAAAATTGAGGATTATTCAACTGAACTTTGTCCCAATTATGCATTCAGGGTTTAATTAAACAAGTGAGATATTCTCAGAACTTCACAACTGGCTTACTCAAAACAGGTGACACTCTCCTAAATGGATTCCCATAACCAATTCCTGGAAAATTCAGCCGTATGAGAAAGCAACCGTGAGATGTAAACTAGCAACAAAGAAATCTTAGAGTATTTTAATACCAGCTGCCATGGCTCTGAAGCGGGTACCTCCTACTCCCTGGATCTTATTACAGTGGGGGAGCTCATAAAGATACAACCAGCTTGATTGATCTTACATCTGCAAGCATAAAAGCTATACTGGAAACCCTGAATCAGGGTTTTAAGATTGGTACTTCAAAAATTGATCCCTCCTTTGGCCTGTTCTACAACTTTAAGGATCAGGCGCTCAAGATAGATATATATATGAAGTACCATGATGCAATCATTATATCTCTTGCCAAACGTCTCATAGACAGTCAAGCAACTAACGAATTCCTGGTTACTTTGTTCAACCCTCAATTAAGCATACCCAGAGAACCATTGCTAGACAAAATCTGGAAATCACGGAAATATACCATGTTCAAGGGTAGGAACAATCTTCCCAAAATGCTCTATTGGACAAACTAAATTCCAGTTTTGCTGAAGTCTGAAAGGCAATTAGGATAATAAGGGACTTGCTAATGAAGCTTATGGGAGATTAAACACCCTTGAGGAGCTTCTAAACGAAGAAGTCCCAAAGATAGCCGCAGAAGTTTTTGCTCACCATGGGCTATCACACAAATGGGTACAAAACATGAATAACCACTGTCAAAAACTGGAAACCCATTCTAATTACCTATTATCTCAATCAGAATGACTTGCTATACATGCCACTTTGGGCCAAAGAAAACACCTGGAGTAAAATGTAAAAGTTGATGACTTCAAGAATTATGTTTGGGACAAGCTGTATATGTAAACAAAAACTTTGAAGACCTTGCAGAAAAACCAGCCGTCACAAATGGGGATGAAGAGGATGTCCAGATCAAAAAGGAATTTCCAAACTTTGGACTGTGGTGTCAAGATTGCAGGCCAGAAATACTGAAATTACTCAGAAGAATTGGGAAGTAAGAATGCAATTATCATTTTCATATTCTCAAGGAGACAGTATGTCCAAAGATATTAAAAGCATAATGACTAATTAAGCTTTATTCAAAGAGGAGTATGACAACCTTAAAAAGAATTTGAATCCCACAAAAAGCAAGGCTACCAGTGCTCACCCATCTTTGACAAAAAAAGAAATAAGAAAAGCTCTGCTTATTTGGCCAAAAAACAGCCTGCAAAATTAAATAAGGGCTTAATTCAAGCGTCGGAATCCAGTAGTTCAAGCAATACTAGAAATAAAATTATCAGAAATTGACACCAATGCAGAAAATAAAATTTTAAAAATCCATTCTATGCCTAGAGTTCTGGAATCAATCCTGTATAGATACTTCCCAACGGGAAAGAGGGCCAATTATAAACAATGATACACCAAGACGTTTAAGAAGAAGTACCACCCCTATGCCCAAAATTGGGCGAGATGACTTCAAATCATTGAATTTACCAAAGTTCAATAAGGATGGGAACATTCACTCTTATCTCAAGCTATTTGAGTAAGAAATTTAAGGAGCATCAGACCATGCAAAAGGATCAGCACTGATCAACTCTCTTGATGCACATAGCTGTGCCCTTCTTATGCCCTATTTAAGTGATGATTATACCTATATGGATTCCAAAATTGCAGTGACAAAAAAGTTTGGAGGACCTGAGAAATTAAAAAACCTGTAAAAGAGAGCTTCTTAATACTGAATTCAAGCATAATGAAACTATTAAGGACTTTGCGGATAGATTTTTCCATGAGGAACAAGTTCTGTGTGGGTGCAATGCAATAGATAAGTTTGATGCCAAGATTGCAATGGAGCATGCGTTATGCCCTTCTGTAAACTGCACAATGTCATGATACCTGCATTTGATAGAATCTTTTTTTTAGTACTAGATGGTCCCAACCATTTGATAGAATCTTGGAAACCCAAGAACTTAATAATTATTTATGAGCTGTTCCCATAATTTCAATACCCCTAATCAGGCCAAAGATCAGCAAAAAGCTCGATTTTGGGCCTAAAAAGCAACACTATGTCCAAGCAGGGAAAATTTTCTAAACTACAAGCCAAAAATCGAGCAAAAGAAGCAAAAAGGGCCATTTACATGCCATTACTGTGGTCAAAAGGGGCACTTTTTTAGCAAATGCTACAGATGGTCTAACAAAAAGCCTGGGGTCAACATTGCTCTAGAAATCAACAGCAACAGTGAGGCGGGAAAAGAGCAGGTGGAGTAGAGGCGGAATGCTCTAACTCTACCGATGTTCAACCCATTCCACCTGACCCTGGTGAACTCTTTAGGCTGAAGATGTTGCTGAAGATAATTTCCACCATATCGTGGCTAATGATGTCATGATGGTCACTATCAAGGCCAAAGCAAAAGCAACTAAACCTTTGAAAATCACCAAAGAAGCCCAAGCAGATGTATCAAAACCTTAAGCAAAACAGATTATTAATCAGGGTTTAGACCTCCAACCCAGATGTTCAACCGACCTACCTAATCTTGACAACGTCTGAATAGCTATTCCCATGAAAACCTTAGCAGATACCTTCCCAGATATTTTCTCAAGATTAAATACACCTGGAATTGGGCATCAATCACAGCATTCATACAATAAATACCTCTGAAAACTTCTCTGAATGTACTTATGTGGACATAGCAGTAAACAAGTGCAAGTTCAGGCCATCGTCAATTGTGGTGCTCCTATTAATATAGTCAGCACAAAGTTGGTTAAAAAAGCTTAAAATTGCACCCAATGTTGCCCATTGTCAGGAATATGGAACAGCTGGAGCGCATACAACTAAAACGCTGGGTGCATATAGTACCCTAGCTCTCATATTTAGATCTATTGTAGTGACAGCATTTGCTATAGTATTGTCAAATATGAACTATGATATCCTAATTGGGACTGATTTCCTTAGGAGATATGAAGTTGTTGCCAATCATAAGGATGATACTCTCATCATTCTTGTCCAGGATATTCCACTTTACTATAATTTGGGATAAGGCAGCTGAAAAAAGAAACCCAGCCTATTCATAATTTTGGCTTACAAAGATAGAGTTAGCCCAAATGAGTATGTCAAAGCGTAGTTAAAGATAAAAGCACTACCCACTCAGATTGATGAATCAAATGTTATTCCACTTAGATCAAATTAGAGCATCACTATACCATCCAGAGATCAAGTAATTGTCCCAATGGGACTAACAAATAATATCCCAGAAGGACTTTAAGGTGAAGTATATCAACCATGGTCTAAATCTCGATTTAAATCAAACATTGCCCCTGGTATTATCATTCTTGGCCATAGAGAGATACATATCTTATGTGCAAACCTGCAAAATTGGCTAATCTTCATCAAGCAACATCAAAATATCGCATTTCTACATCTGATCCTTACCTCAGAAATTCACTCATTCCATGAGTTTGGTTTTTGTCAAATTAGGACTCCCTGATAAGGACCTACTAAAAATAAAAAATGTCATCCCTATGGCTGATTTAACCCTTTCAGTGATTTTCAAAAAAAATCATCCATTTTTTGTCCTTAAGTTTGGCATGAATTTCTTAGCTGAGGTTCACTCTTTTTAAGCTCATTTTGGTCCTTGTTCTAACACAAATATTCAATAAAATTTAAAATGAATTTATAAATCTTATTTTAATTGGACTCATATATGCGTTTTTAGATTTACATGCCCTCAACTTTAGAACGCATATATGCATTTTTAGATTTACATACCCCTCGGTGTTTGGACACATATATGCGTTTTTAGATTTGCATCACCCCCCCCCATTTTTTAAACGCATATATGCGTTGAATCATTGAAAGGGTTAAGTAACCTGGCCAACTCCAAGAAAGGCCAAGTTCAGGAGTTACTTTTCAAATATTGGGAAATATTTATACAAGATGATTTTAACTTGGGATGTGCTAAGGTTGTCACCCACAAAATCAATGCCAGAGATCATAAACAATTTGATTATGCATGATTAGATGCTTGCATTCATCATCAGAAGAAGATGTATCCAAGGATATTAAAGAACTCATTTATTTTGACATGTTAGTACCTTTAAAAAGTTCATGAGTAGCACCAATTTTAATAGTGAAGAAAAAGGATGGAAGCAACCGAGTAGTCATTAATTATTGGAGTTATACAACATCACAAATAAGGACTTGTACCCTCTTCCATGAATTAACAATGCCTTGGATAGGCTAGTGGGTGCGAAGTTCTTCTTAGCAATGGACCTTATCAGTGGGTATTAGCAAATGAGACTTCCCAAAGAGGAGCGCAAAAAATGTGCAATTATAACCCAAGAGGGCTTATTCCAGCTGACAATAATGCCACAAGGGCTCTACAATGCCCCTGCTACTTTTCAGAGGGCTATGGACACAATTCTGGGATATTTGAAGCTATCATGTGTACTAGTGTACCTTGATGATATCAACGTTTTCAATCACACTTTTGACAACCACTTGGAACACTTAGAGGAGGTTTTCAGAAGGCTAGCAGCTGCAAACTTAAAAATCAATCCCAAATAATGCCAGTTATTCAAAGACCAACTGGAATACCTCAGATTTGTAATTGACAAAGTGGGTCTTCAGCCTAAACCCTCTAAGCTAGATGCCATCTCCAAAATAAAATGGCCTGAATCCAAGCGCAATATTCAAGTATTCTTAGGCATGATTGGTACTATCGCCAATTTATTGCCAATTTTGCACTTCTTGGGGAGCCGCTTTTCTATCTACTTAAAGATAGTCTCATTTGACTGTACTCCAGCTTGCCAGGATGTTTTTGACCAACTCCAATCAGAACTATTGGGTGCTCCCGTTCTTTGATACCTAGACTTTGATTGCAAATTTATCATCCAAACTGATAAATTCCATTCAGCAGTGGGGGCTGTGTTATCCCAAGTTGGAGAAGATGGTGAAGAACATCCAGTTGCCTTCACTAGTCGGACCTTAAATGTTCATGAAAGGAGCTACACAGTGACAGAACAAGAATTCTTAGCCATCATATATGCTTGCAAGCAATTTTGGGTCTACCTTCATGGCACTCATATCAAAGTTGTTACCAATTATGCTTCCCTAAAATGGTTAAACAACTTAAGAGAGCCTGAGGGCCAATTAGCCCATTGGGCATTAGATCTTCAAGCTTATGACTACACCATTGAGCATTAAGCTGGGGCAAAACATCAAAATGCCGATTGCCTATCCTGACTACCCACCATTGCAACACTTAGCCGGGCTTCCAATGATCTTTTTATGAAAATGATTAGCGGAGAGTATCAAGGTGAGCCCAAATCTGTCCAAAAAATATTTATAGATATACAAAAAATACAACCATTGAAAACGGGACAATTTACAAGACCTTTGAGGGCAAAAAGTATATTTTCCCAAGACCCTCAGCCTGAACAGACCTAATAATGGTGGTGCATAAGGCCATAGGGCATGGCAGATTTAAGAAAACAATTGAGCATCTTTAGCAATTCTACTATTGGGAGTCAATGCATTTCGACATCCAAGAAATGCTAGAATGCTGTGCAGAGTGCTAAGGTGAAAAACCATTCCATAAAAGCACATCTTAACAGCTCGTTTGGCCCAAGATTTCCTGGCACACTGTATCTATTAACATTGTTGGCCCACTTCCAACAAGAAAGACAAAGGCCAAGTACATAATCATAGCCATCAATCACTTGACCAAATGGCTTGAGGTCAAGGCCATTTTGGAAGCTGGAGCGGCAACTACTGCCAAATTCTTCCTTGAAAACATCATCCACAAACATGGATGTCCCCAGGTTATTCAGACCAATAACGGAACCAACTTTATCACCAATGTCCTGGCCAAGCTCAACCAATTAATGGGAGTATGAGGTGTGCTTTATGCTCCCTATCATCCCAAAACTAATGGACTGTTGAGCGCGAAAATGGGACGTTGGTGAATATTATCCAGAAATTAACATCAGCCAAATCATCCAAATGGAGTACTTATCTAAGTTCAGCAGTATCCGCCTACAATATTTCCTACCATTTGTCAAACAAAATTTCTCCGTTTCAAGTATTATATGGAAGACATCCAGCACTACCAAAGCTACTATAATTGCCCTAGAGGAACCTGGCGAAAACACTTATACTCAATACATTGAGAAGCTTTCAGATTCTTTAATCAAACTACAAGCTCAAGCCTTTGACAACATTTTTACTGAGAAAAAGGCTCAACATCAAAAGGACTTAAAGGATCACTACACACTGTCTAAATTCAAAGTTAACAATGAAGTTCCATTTTGCAACACCTACATATTGGTCTGATTGCGAAAGTTAGATCACATCTGGGTCAGGCCATTTAAAGTGATTGAGAAGACATCTAAGTTTATATATACTATTAAGGATATTAGGACTGGCCATATATACAACTGAGTCCATACAAAAATTCTAAGAAGGCTCAATAAGCAGACCAATTAAGAAAAGAAAAGGTTGAAAAAAAAAAAAAAAAAACAAACAAACATTTATATATATAATAATAGTTTTATTCTAATTAATACTTTAGTTTGCACTTGAAGATGGGGAGAGGATCCAACTTCAGACTTGACGGGCATCTGGGCAAAAATTAATAATAAGAGGAACATACTTTAGACTCATCAGCGTTCAGGCTGAAGTTACTAGATAGAAGACCAACACCATGCTAAACGGGCGTTTGGGCTAATGATAACAGATCAATGAAGGCTAATCGGGAATCATAGGGCTTATGTTTGAGTCAATGGTGGGAAATGTCAGATTCTGGTAATTGACTTGAAAATAAACCTTTCAACAACCATCAGATTGGGCCGATTATCCTCTCAATGCTCAAGCTAATACCTTAACTCTCACCTCAAAGCCTATTGCAATTACATGGCTCAGGCCAGGTATCTTAACTTCAATTCAATCAAGTACTTTATCAATAAGCTCAGGCAAAATATGCTTGCACATTATGGCTGATTATCTCTGCATTAAAACGTGGCAATTGGTCCCAATTATTGGGAACAATATCCAACAACTATTATACAAAATTGTTCAGGACCAACCCAAAGTTAATGTTTAAAAGTCCCTTGGACAATCAGAGAATGATAACAATCAATATTCCGCCCTAGGGCGAAAAACATATGTTGATCTGCATAATCAGCATGATAGAACTTGCACATGGACTTCCTGAAAGGGAGTACCTAGTGCTATCAAGAGAGAGGCCTGCTGATGTCCCGATTAGGGGTATGTCATCTAATTTAATCAATTCAAGAATTTCACAGAAGGTGTATTTTATCAGCAGTATGATGAAAATCAAATTCAGAAGATCCTAGGATAATTTTGCATGTTTTTTGCAATTTTTGTCCCTGAAATACTCCCAAAATTTTGAGAGTACTTTACCACCTATAAACCTAAGAATAGATCTCAGCCATATCAGTTCAAGGGTAAACTGAGGTGGTAAAATATCTGTTGAAATTTTGTGCTCAAATGTGGCCAGGAGATGCCCTAGTGGTATATGTACTGGCGCCTGGCCTAATGACAAATTATCTAATATATACCATCTAATAAAAGATATATTTTTCTTTATCTCTTCCTTAGTCTTATCCTAATCCTAACTTTGGAGAAGTGTCAACAAGCTGGAAGCGCCAAATCCACAGCTTATATATCCACCTGCCTCAGAAGAAGTTCCCAAATACAAAGGGAAAATTATGCCAAAAGTTGACCAGAAGAGTCAGAGCAATTGTAATAAGCCTAGTGATTTCCAAATGGTCTGAATACTGTAAGCCACTGGCAAAATTGAGGATTATTCAACGGAACTTCGTCCCAATTACACTTGCAGGATTTAATTAAAGAAGTGAGCTATCCTTGGAACTTCACAATCATGATGATATAACTGAGGTGAAGGATTAGGTTGCTGATCATAATTACTAATGATACTCTATCAAAGGTTTTTGCTCTTTATAGATGATGACATTGACATGCGCTGACATCTTCAAGTTTACCTTTTCAATCCTTCTTCCCCCTCTAGGGTTATATTCAAAGGTGGGTGTGGTTGCAATCTGCTAATTAACATTGGTCCCACTTTTTTAGGTTAGATTCTAGGTAAAATCCTTTAAACTATAAATTCTAATTGTTTTAAGGCACTATCCATATATGCTACATTATTTTTTAGTACTAGATGGTCCCAACCCAAGGGGGGATTCCATATATGCTACATTATCATATTGAGTTTTGTGAAAAGTAAATAGTGCACTTTAGATTATGAACAGCATATATTGAATAAATGAGCCCTAAACTAGAGACTACCAGGTTAATAACAATAAGGTACCAAAAATTCTCTTTTCATATAGATTATAAGTGTATTTATTTCAAATTTTACATACTATATACATAATGAAAGTTCTCTAAGGTGCTTATTCCTATCAAATGTGCTAAAAATTACCAACTACTTAGTCAAAACCAATTGAATATATCTAATAAACCAGATTTTTCTTTCCGCTTGAACTCACTTTTGAGCGCTTTATTTAAAAAAAGTTTGTTTATCCGCCGCCATCTGGCCACACCCATTTCCTATTCAATGTCCTCAGATCCGCCGCCTGCCACCCCAGTGTGGGGCAGCGGTGCTCCACCACCTAGCATTTTCTGCCCAGCGGGCAAACGCGTTCAAATGGGCTTGAACAGCCCGCCCACCTCATCTGGCTGGATTGTCCCCCACAGGACTTAGTGCTCCACCTGGCGCGCATCCACCTTTATCGCCCCCATCCACTTGCCCTCCCTCGTTCTGCCATTTGATTTTGCCTCCATGTTAACTATGGGCATCTATTCTCATATGTCAACAAGGCAATTATTGACCTAGCCACCGCGGCCTTTGCACCGGCTGACTTTATTGACTTCTGCCCATTTAAGGGCTACTTTGATATCAGGTTCCAAACAGAGGAGGACGCTGCAGCGGCGGCAATAACTCCTTTAATTTACAAAAAACCCCTATTCCCACTACCCAAACTCGCCTCCCATTAGACATCACCCTGGTGGTGTCATTTGTGAATCTCCCATCCCACCTCCCACCCCAAGTTTTATATGACCAGTTGGTCACGGGGCTTATGGCTTATGGCACTCAGCCCAACCTCATCTTTGCAGTACCCTCTGGTGCAGAGCTCCTCGCTTCCCCTTTCACAACTGCCACCATCATCCCACACCACCCTGCCATAGCCCACCAAATCCCCCCCACACTAGTGTCACAGCAGCGCTGGATCATTTCTTTTGGGCTCAGGCTGATAATGGTCATCAGATTTTTCCCTCTGCTTTGGGCTTGACCATGCAAAAAAAGCTTGCCCACATGCTGCTTCCGCTGATATGGCTTCAGAGCCCCCTCCATGGGTTCTGTATGGGACACTTTGCTGCCCCCTCCCACCCTCCACTCTCATTTGATAGGCCAGAATGGGAAATTAGCTCCCCCCAAATCCTCCAGCCACATTCTCCCACCTAAACCCATCCCAGTCAATCAGAGCCAGACTTGGACCACCCTTTGCACCCAAGCACCCACCCATTAGCCCACTCCCACCCACCCAACTTTTAACGCCACTATTCTTGTGAACTAAAATCCATGGGACCTATTGGCGGAGGTTGACAAATCAGGTAATATTCTCATTAGTGAGCATTCCGGTTAACCTCTTGGCCAATACGATTATGGTCAGGCCAAATTTTTCCTTTCTGACTTTGATGAAACCCCACCCCCCAGACATTTCACTCCTCTGCCCAATGCAGCCCCCTACCAAAGTGACCACCAGCTTACCTTAGCTGCAGTGGCCTCTCCCCAGTGCCCAACCCTACGCAAAGCAGTGGCCCAATCAGTGGCTCAGTTTCAGCTAGGCCTTCCCACCCTCTTATTCCCCCCTGACTTCCCTGAATCTACATGCAGTGACATCTCAAAGTTATTTGATGATGCTGAACCTGCTGTCATGAATGTTGCAATGCTCACCAAATTCAACCCCTTGGCTAAAATCACCTGCCACAGTATCTCCCTTTTTGCCCGACTTCCCAAAGCCCGCAAAGAGGCTAAAATCTTGTCATGGCATTTGTTGAAGTGCTTTATCATGCTAATCTTAATGAGGAGGTGGAAAACTTGTACTACACTGACTTCCACTCACACTATGTGGATGCTCCAATGCCCTGGCTCTCCACTATAATCTGCTACTTTAATCAAAATCCCATGATTGAGTCGCATATGTCTGAGGACCAACCCCCAACCCCCCCCCCCCTCACCCTCTGCCATGGTGGGTTAGCAGTTTCCGCTCCCCTCCTGGTTAGTAGTTTTATTTCTTTCCATTCATTTTCAAGCAGTTTTTTTGTTTTGATTTTGGTATTGTCCGTCCCCTGGTTGGCATACCTTGAATAAATTTATATCTAATAAACCAAAATTCATCAATAACATATCTAAAAACTAATTAAGCTCCTCAGAGCAATTTAAAACCACCAACCACTTTGCTAAACTAAACTGAGCCTTTCAAATCAGCCAAAAGCCACTGAAACCTCAACCAAAACCAATTGAACTTATCAGATTGGATTAATCAGAAACCAACATTTTGCCCAAAGCTAATTAAACTTATCCAATTATTCACTAGCCACTTGGTAAAACCATTAAGCTTACTAAATTAGCCAAATGACTTTAATTCATTCAGCTAAAATTAGATTTTGATCCCAATTAAATCATATATTTTTTAAAGTGGGGTCAGAAAATTATTTTTGGGGAAAATAACTGAATTTAAAAAAACTAAAAGTATAGAATAATTGATATAAAAACACTAAAAAGTATGATATAATTGATAAAAAGTAGAGGAGTGGTAGCATAGAGGGGTGGTTCTTGCTCCACTCTGGGTTGGGTTTTGATTAAGACAGATTTGAAACCAGCACAGGCTAAAAAACTTGGCGTGGTAAACTGTCCCAAGGTTGACCCGCCTCATTTGCTTTTAATTGATAATAAGTATTTATTGATAAAAACTTTTTGAAGTTAGCACCATATTTCAAACTGAATTATTGAATTTTGCTCACAAATACAAATTAGAGCCTATATTGATTTTGGTTTAAGTAAAAAATATAAGCAACTACTTTTTATTGTATATGTCCAAGTTTCTGTAAGCAACTAATAATATATACTCAGTACTGTGTATTCTTAATTGCTTGCAGTTTACATTTAGACATAATCCAATATAAGCTCTAATTTGTACTTATGAGCAGATCTTTATAAGTTCTGTTTAAAAAATGGTGCTGATTTAAAAGAACTTCAAAAAATAGTCCTAGTTTTTATCAATCATTTCATAATTTTAGTGCTTATCTCAGTCAGTTCTTTTTTTCCTAACAAAAAATTTACCAATTGTTTTATACTGTTTAGTGCATTTTTATTGATCATTTTATACATTTTAGTGCATTTTTATCAGTTATCTCATATTTTTAGCAGTTTTTTTAATTAATTTATGTTTTTGTGCTTTTTTGAAGTCAGTTCCTTTTCACAAAGCGTTTGTTTTATAAGATTAAGCTTTGTTGTTTGTTTAATTATCTCATATAGATTTCCCCACTTTTTTGACTCTTGCTCTTTAAAAAATTTGTATAAGTTAAGGTCCAGCTTTTTGGGGGTTCTATTAGTTAAGGGTGACTAAATTTAAATAAGGTACAGCTCATATTAGGCTGGGTAAAACTTTATGATTTTATATAAACTCCTCTTAAACCTTAAAGGGCTTAGTAAGTAGCCTTTAAAGCTACTCAACCATCCGACATAAAATCCTTGTAAATTTAACACTTTAGTGACAATAAGCTCACCTCCACCCTTTTGGAGTATACCATCTGCAATTGATAAATTTAAAATTTTTACAGGTCAGTAAAGTGTACAACTTCCCAACTAGTTAAAATCAATTTAATATATAAATGGACATAAATGTCAGGATCCCCTAATCAAAAGTAAGCTTTATTTTCATGAGTGCAATCAATAAGGGTGGGTGATTGTTAGGTTGTCATGGCTACATGACATAATTGAAGAGACAGACTGTAAGGACAAGGATTGACGTCAAGAGGCCAAAAAGGTCAAGATGCAAGGCCTTCCTGACTTGAAACATACCCTTAATCAACGCTGGGTACAGGCGAGATATGCCCAGGTTGGTTCAGGGGATGTGTGTGATGCTCAGCCCAGCATTACAGCCTGGATGTTAAAATGCACCAGCTATGTTCTTTTTTGGACATCTTATTACGGTTATTTGAGTAACAGGAATTTTAAAAACTTTTCCGTTTATAATATTGCAAAGTCATAAAGAGTCAATTTACAATCAATAACTCAAGTTTGGACAATCTTGAGTTACAGGACCCTGACCAATGGTAGGATGTGCCTATTGGTTTGCTTGGGCATACCATCACTTCCATTGAGCGACAACTCTCCCCACAGTGTTTAGTTATGTGTCTGAAAGACCAACTTTCCTCTTTAGACATCTGGTTTAAAAAAAGACTCCGTTCATTTTAGTATTTTTATGTGCACATGTTTAGCTTGGTTTTCTGACCTCTAACAGGTCCAGTTTAGTCAAATGTGCACCCTCCTTGCTTTGGGCTTTCTGTGCACCATCCTTCTGAGTGGTGCTGTGTTGACCCTTTATCCAGCGAGGGTTCCATAGCAGGGGTTGTCCCTTGCCCCCACCTCTACTAGAACTGGAGTATTACAGACATGCTCCTGACAGGTTAGGGACTTTAAATAGGCATTTGGAGGGGTTAGTTCAGGCTTGACGAGAGAGGGGGTGGTAAAGGTAGATGATTAGCCATTCATTTTGCTGAACTACACCAGATGTAATAATTGGCATAAATTTAGGCAAAACTAAATTTGGTTTAAATAAGTTGTGTGCATTGATGATGATTACAGATTAGTATTTGGGCATAAGAGCTAAAAATAAAACTATAATTATAAGTAAAACGCTTTGAATTTTTAAAAAAGTTTTTATTTTGCAAAATAAATACTTTTATAATTTTTCAATGGATTATTGTTTTGCCATTGAAGATATATAAGTGTCCCTAATTTCAAAGCTCTAGCTAGTCTAAAAAGGTAAACTTGAAACTTTTAAATAAACTGAATACTAAATTGCTCATTTATAACAATATACTGACTACCATCAAAATGTATAAGATTTTCACATACTACATATAAAATTACTATTATGATTAAATTTTTAGTAGATTATTGTATTGTCATCAGAGATACATAAGTTTGCCAAAATTTTAAAGCTTTAACTACTCTAGAAGATTGTTAAAAATTAATTGCAAGATTCCAACCAGACAGACAGACACCACAGCAAGTGAAGAAAAACGTTTAAAAAATAGATTACTGGTCAGATACTGAACCAATCCTTACAAGATTAGAATGGGACCACCATGGGATCATCTTTTTTCATTAAAAAGTTCATTAATACATCTCTCACCATGTCGCCCAAATATGGGTAACAGGTATGCTTCCATAGGGACCACATCACCCAAATATGAGTATGGGGTGATGAATGTGTTAAAAAACAATTTGTAGGTTTAGCATCTCTAATAGCAATTTAAAATATGACCTCTTAAATGGGATTGAGTGGTAAACCCCCCAAAACCACCATGGGAGCTCAAAAGAAGTATGTAAGGAAAAGGTGCTCAAAACAAAGTTTGTAGCTGCATGGGTAGAGGATAGAAGGGATATAAAATAAAAATATTTAAAAATTCAAATTATACTATAATAAATTTAATTTATATCTATAATAAAAATTATTTAATATTACATTGCTTTATAGTATTTTTAAAATAGTCCAAACACATTTTTGGTCCTTTTGGACAATTGGGACAATATTTTATAGTTTTGTAATAATTTTCCTCACTTCCTGGCATTTGATAATTTGTCAGTCAAATCTGGGCCAAATGAGAATCTCAACTGAATTATGCTGGGTGATGAACGTGTCAAATTGGTCCAGTATTTTGGAGTAATACATGAAAAAACCAAAAAATATACAGGTTGAATTGTGAAATCCTTTTTTAAAGTCAGTTAAAAATTAATTTTTATGAACATGAGGCTAAAAATTTCAGTAAAAAAATTGTAGATGTGTTTATATAGGATATACTGGCTCTTTAAAAAATGAACTAAAAAACTAAATTTGCAAAAATACTATAAAAATTTTGGGAACAGTCATAGGCTATCCTTTAAAAAAATATAACTATTTTATTAAAGTTATATATAAGATTGTAAAAATTGTATTGATCTAATGGTAATTGTATGTATCATTTCAGCTGAGCTTTTGTAATTTTATTATTTTGATAAAGTCATAGATATTAAAAAATAGGTAGTAAGTTTTTTGTTGTTTTGTAAGTTAAACAATTAGTTTTGGCTAATTGATTTATGGTCTTTGGTTGATTTTGATGGGTTTTATGGTTTGAAGTAAATAGTTTCTGGTTAAGTTAATTAGATGGTTTCAATTATTTTTAGTGAGTGGCCAATAGTGTTTGGCTATAATGAGTCAATAGATTTAGGCGCCATCAGTGCTAAAAAATAGATCAATTGGTTTGGATGATGGGTGATATTTTGCTAATTCAGTAGGTTAAACTGTTTCTGGCCTAGTGGCTGGTAGTTGATTAATTTAATAGGGTGACGGTTTAAAATTTATTGATGGCTAACTACCAATATAAATCTTTTTGGATAAAAAAAGAGCTTTCTTTAAAAAAAGCTCTAAAAAGTATGAAATAAATGAGAAATTATGAATACTCAATTGAACCCTTTTTGGAAGTCAGCGCCATATTCCAATCTGACTTATATGGATTTTACTCACAAATACAAATTAGAGCTTATATTGGATTAGGTCCAAGTGAAAACTATAATCAAATTAGGGTATACAGTGGTTAGTATATATATTATTAATATTATTATAAGTCAGTTTAATATATGGCGCCACCTCATAAAAAGTTTTATATAGTATTCATGTTTTTTGATTAAGCATATTATTTAGAGTTTTATTTTAAAAGAGGTTACTTTTTTCAAAAAATTGGAGGAGGTTCTTTTTTCATAATTTTTTTGAAGGCAGTTTCTTCTTACCCAAAAAAAGGCCAGTTCTTTTTTCCCAAAAAATAGTGCATTTTAATAATGCTTCTTTTCCCCATTTTTATCATAAAAACACTATCTCTTTATATAATTTTTGAAACCTCACTATTTCTATATAAAATATTCTTGTCTATATATTATAAATAGCATCTCATAAGCAAATATACTAATAATTTTATTTTATTAACTCTAGTTACTTTTATTGGTCAATCTATGCTAAATTACTGATTACCATCTACAATAATTCATTTTAATAAAATTTAGTTGATTTTATTGTTCAAATTATGCAAAAATTATAGGCAACTATAATGATTTAAGCTTGTCATGCTATGATCTCATACTTTCCTAAATTATGAACATACCCCAGGTATGGGACATATGTCATGTCAAAAGTTGATTCAAAGATTTCACTTTGCCAATGCCAGAATAAAGTTTATCCAGTGATGAACTATTCCCACAATTAAAATCCATTGCTTCCAGTCCATTTTAATATACATAAAGAATTAATGGTCAGATCTTAGACCAATAATTGCAATAGTAAAGTGAACCAAAGTTGGACCATCCTATTTTTTTGAAAGAAAAGGTCAAAATGGCTAGTGGTTTCAGTGTTATGCACAAACAAACATAGAAAAAATATACAGGTCAAATTGAATACCCTCTCCTTATTCAAAGTCAGTTAATAAAAAAAGGGAGAAAAAGAACTTCCTTCAAAAAAGCTCTTAAAAGTATAAAATAGTCATGAAATTATGATTGTTCAATAAAACCCTTTTTGAAGTCTGCATCATCTTTTAAACTGCTTTATATTATCCATTTATAATTTATATACTCAGCACTGTATATAATAAGCTGCTTATAGTTTACACCTGGACCTAATCTAATATAAGCTTTGATTTGTATTTGTGAGCAAAATTTTATAAGTCAGGTTGAAAGATGGCGCCAACTTCAAAAAGGGTTTTATTAGGATTCATTTTTCTCAATTATTTCATACTTTTAGAGCCTTTTTTAAAAAGTTCTTTTTTCCTATATTTTTTTGAAGGCAATTCTTTTTCCAAGTTTTTTACACTAGTTTTTTTTAAAAAGTTTAGTGTATTTTTAAAAGTGGTTCATTTTCCCAAAGCATTTTTAAAAAATTATTAACTATATATCATATTTGAACCCTCACTATTTATATAAAAAACATTGTATATATATTATGTATAGTATCTCATGACAAATATACTGATAATCATTTTTCTTAAATTTAGCTGTTTTAGTAGTCAATCTAAGTAACAATCTACTGATTACTATCTATAATAATTTGATTAAATTTGATTTTATTGAGCAAATTATGCTATATTTACTTATTGCCATCTACAATAATTCATTTTAGAGAATTTAGTTATTTTATTGGTTAATATGGTAAATTTACTTATTACCATTTGCAATGATTCATTTCATAGGATGTAATTAATTTTATTAGTCAAATTATGCAAACACAATAGACATCTTTATTGATTAAGCTTGTCATGCTAAGATCTCATACTTGCCTGGATTTCAAGCATAACCCTCAGCCATAGGACATATATCATGTCAAAAGTTGTTTTAGGGCTATTGCTTTACCAAGCCAGAATTAAGTTTATTCAGTAATGTATTAGTACCACAATTAAAATATATTACTTCTGGTCTTATTTTTTAACTTAAAAAATTAGTTATATATTAGACCAATCCTTACAAAAGTAACACCTAGCAGATATGGGCCAAGTCCTTCCTCCAAATAGTTCTGACGCACATGTGCTGCCCAACCCTCATGTGGAACATTAACTGGGCAAGAGCTCAAGGCCTTCAGGAGCAAGTTGTGATGGAACATGCTGATTAAAGACGGGGTTTCTGATCTGGGAGTGTAACAACCCAGTGGAAAGTTAGAATGCCAATGGCATAGAAGTTCTTATTGCTTGTAAGAGGGACGCCCTATGATTTTTGTGAGGGAAATAAAAATTTAAGTACATACCAAAGACTCATGGCAAACCAAATGGGTGCAATGGGGAAACTGCAGGTCTTGCAAGAGCATCTCCAAGGGTGGGAGAGGCAAGGAGGATGACCAATCCTCCTTGATTTGCAGTTGGTGACCTTTGGGCTCTGTTTCTAAATTTTCTGGCCCAGTTTCATCATAATAAAAACTCTGAAAATCATTTAAATTTTTAAATTCTTAAAAATGTTGTTTGGGTTCAAAAATTGAATCAAAAAACTCAATTTGACTGTTGGGAGGCATTGGGCATCATCTCAGCCTGTTGAGGAGCTTGCAATGGGTCTATGGTTTGGGATCGTCATTGGAGTGGCAGATAAGTTTTTATAAAGTGATTTGGGCTGGATTGGCCCACAACAAGATGGCCCAGATAATTCAGTGCCTGATTACTGCCTCACGGTTGTGAGGATGGCTATTCCTCACTCCCAAGCAGAGAATTTCGCTTAGCAAGAAGGCCTCATTCTGTCCAAATTGTGTCAAACTACCAGTAGATTGGCAGGGCAAATTAGTATAAGTTTTCTGAATACCTTGTGCAGTGAGGCAGACCTGTAGCTTGTCTGCTGTGTGCTGAAGGAGGAGCAGATTGTTGTGAAGATTTCAGCAGATCGAAAAAAAACTTTTCAGATATGGCAGATTAGCATAGTGTGCCCATGGTGTAATCTTTGATCATTACAATCACTGTTTGGTGGGCTGCTGGATTGATGGCTCAGAGGGCTGAAAATTCTGGATTTGTTAAAGAACGTTTCCAGAAGTTAACTGCACAGGTTCATTTATGTGCATGATCTACGTTGATTGATATTGATATATGGTTGATAATAGCATGTAAATATTATCTGTAGCTGAATAAATAGTTAGGTTGGGATGTGGTCTAACGCTAAAGTTGAAATGTTCCACAAATTACTGATTATGCTACAATTAAGGACTTCTTCCCTCTTCCAGCTGAAAATAATTTACTCTCAGATTCAGAGGTTCCTGGTCTTAGTTCCTGTCACTATGAGTCAGAGGAGATCTTCTTTAAGGGTCTGCTTCTTTTCTAAGGATATCTGATCCTTAATTTTTAAAACACGAAAAAGTCAACAATTACTGTACTACAACAATAATACCTGAAGATGAATAGATTTTGATATTAAATTAGATTTAGTGTACAACTTTTCTTTCCAATTACTATCACTTTTAGTAATATGATTCAATCCAAACAGCATAAATTGATAATCAACACCAGGCGAGATAAGTATGAATAATAAGGTAAAGAGCTGGGAAAACGTGGTAAAGGGCAGTGGACCCGGACCTGCACCACCCAAAGGTACCAAGCGCACAGGTACAATCAAAAATCTCAGCAAAAATAAAAAAACCCAAGGTGGTGCCTCCCACGGGTTTCCTCAATTTTTGGTAAAATACTGTAGCTATTTGGAAGTATCCTAATTGCAACCACTGTCATTGGTGAAACACGGGATATGAGTTTTCTTGGGCGTATAAACACTGACAATGTGGGAAGAGTTTGGCGAAGCCCAACAAAAATTTTCCTGCACATGGTGTACTTAATAACCCATACTATCCGCAGAGGTTGGGTATATCTTGGGTTCAAAACTGCAGAAGAAGCGAATGAATCAGCAAAGGTCAAAGTGGTACTCAACCTTCCTGATGGACAGCAATTGGTCCTAACCAAACGCACCCATTGGACTGAATCCAATGACATTTTCACAATTTTTGACTTTCTTCTGACCACACTGGCGCGCACAGTAGTCAAAAGACATCTTTGAGAAGGCTTGGAAGCCTACAGAGAAATTAAACAATTTGAAATACAACAGTTCCAGCTGATGTTGACCCTTAGCATGGGGAAGGCAATAGCAATAATTTCACCAAACCAGGATGTAGTAGAGGATATTACAAAAATCCCCTCACATTGCATCCTTCACAATTGATGGGAAAAAATTCCAGCTGTTCTGCGAAACATTGGAAAGTGCACCCCCATATGCAACCACTGCCAGGCCTTTAGGCACAAGATTCATGCTTGCCTCATAAAAGAAGGCCTGAGAGAAATGGAATTCTGTGAGGAGGAAATAGGCAAAGATGACTCAGAGTATGCCAAAATCACAGATACTACACAAGCATTCAACTGGGGAGAACACAGGCAATATATAATAATTGACCCTATTTCCCTGAAAGAACAAAAAATGGCCAAACAAGCTCACAAGCTGGCCGCGGCCAAAGCAAAGGCCTTGGTGGAATCAACCATATTGCTGGAGCAGATCCAGGAAGACATAGAAGAATTTGAGTCAATGAACCAATCAGATCCCATAGAAAACCATACACCCAATCTGACCAGATTGAATTTGGTGGAACCTGATTCAGAAATGAATGCAGCAATATTGGGGTCCAGTGCATCCCCTGAAATTGCAGAATTTAACCCAATTAGGAAGGAAAATCAACAATGGAATGCACAAGATAATAATGTGGCCAATAAAAGCATGCAAGTGCACCACAATAATATTATGAAACCAAGCAAAGCCAAGAGTGAAAGCAAAAACTGCGGCGATGAAAGAGGCAGAATACACCCCAACTCCTACTCATGGTTATGCTCTCCGCAGCAGAGGTGCAGTGGAGAGCAATTTGATTGAGAGAGTAGGGCTGGGGGGCCTGCTAACCACTCCTGAGGCGCATCAGGCGTCTCAATAAAGATAGGGATGCTGAACATAGCGGGACTCAAGGCCTTAACGTCCTGAGCCAAGAAGTTGAGTCTCCTACAAAACCCACCTGTGGATATCCTGGCGGTGAAGGAAACCCACTGTCCACAGGGATATTAGGAGGCATGGGAAAAATGCTCCTTTCAACAATATTGTTTTGGTTGCTCCACAGTGGGGTGCTAGTAGGCGCAAACCAAAAATTTAAATTTATTAACAAAAATTTGTTCCTGAATGGCCGCGTACTTGCCATAACCTTCTCATGGCACACCAAAGTGCACACAATAGCCAGTGTGTATGCCCTGAATGGTGCACATGACCAAAGAGAATTTCTCACAGCCCTAACACAACTAAATCTACTAGCAAATACTTTCATAATGGGAGACATGAACTGCTGGATTAACCCAGAGATGGACTGATGGCCATACACAATGGATATACCACAAGGGCAAGTGGAACTCTGAGTACTAAAGGCCACCCTGGGACTATATGATCCACTGCCAAAAAGGCAATCCCTGCTACAAAACATGACACACCCACATTTACACAATGGTACACTTGTCTCTATGTCGAGGATAGACCTAATACTCGCACCAATAATTTTCCATCACCAAATTCAAATTTTTAAAACTGCAAAAATTGAATTCTCTGACCATCAGCTTGTTTCGGTGTCTTAAAAACTGGCAGAACCAATTATCCAAGCACCCAGATGGTGCAGAATACGCCCAGAAAGTTTGAACAGCTCAGAATTTCAATCCTGGATGGAGGAAATATCCTCAACCCAGGATTTTCAAACACCCTTTTGCTCAAACCCACTAACCACCTGGGAAAACTTTAAAAAAATAACAACCCAACAAATTAAACATACATCATTTAGAAGACACCGGGCAGTTTCAGCCATTATCAAACACACATTGGCTGAAATTGAACATCTAGAAAACAATGTACCAAGAACGGGATACAGCCCTGGATGGGGTCACAAATGGGCGGAGGTTTCCGCTTGGCTAAACACCCTGATCCATGAACACCAACACCAAGTTGGAGTCCAATATAAAGGCAAAAACATAAGAGATGGAGAAACTTTCTTGAGCTACTTTTTCGCCAATTCCACGCCAGTAAAAATATGATAGCTTGTACACAAGTCAATCAACTGGACAAAATCATAGCAGAAACACCCAATGAAGTTGCGACCAAAGTGCACAGGTTTTATACAAGATTGTATAAATCTGAGCCAGTCAAACCAGAAAAATTGAAAAATTCCTTAGAAGCGCACACATTGACACCACAGTCTAAAATAACAATTTAATTAACCTAATATCATGTGAAGTATTATGGGAAGTAGTACGCGGTGCACCAAGAGGGAAATGCCCTGGACTTGATGGGATTCCCTATGAATTTTATAAAAAATATTTTACTAGCATCTCTAACATTCTTCTAGCTTCGATGAACAAGTGTATTATGGAAACATGCCCCCTAACTGGAGGCAAAGAAGCCTACACAGTCACTTTATTCAAGAAAGGAGACAGATTAGACCTATCCAACTGGCGCCCAAATTCCCTAACCAACACAGATACAAAAATTTTTACAAAAATTATGGCTAAACGACTAGGAGAAATAGCAACTAATGCGATATCCCCATCACAATATGAATTTTGTCCCAAGAAGATCCATATGGGATAAGATCCACACAGTTGCAAATGTCTGCCAGTCCAAAACCTCTGGACCACTTGTCTTTTTAGACCAACAAAAGGCATATAACAGGGTGAACTGGACCTATCTTAGGGCCTGCCTTTGAAAATTAAAGCTTCCAGATAGATTTATAAACTGGTTAGTGTTGTTTACAGAGTCTGCAACCATGGCTGTGCGGGGAGCAGGCTTCTTAACCAACCCAGTTATCCCACAGAGAGGACTAAAACAAGGAGACCCATTAAGCCCTCTACTCTACAACTTTAGCCTAGACCCCCTAATCCGAAATACAAACATACTGCTCAAAGGAATCAACGTCAAGGGCCAACCACCAGTCAAAATGATGGCCTTTGCTGATGATTGTGTGGTGGGCATATCCAAAAATCAGGACGCTTGCAGAATTGAGAAGATAATACAAGACTATTCAGCCATAATTAACTTATCACTTAACACTGAGAAAACGGAAATTATACTCTTGAGGAAAATTCAGACCCAGTGGATGCCATCTACACAGGTCCAACAAGCTAGTACATCAAGACTCCTGACCAGACATAGAAGGCGAAGATTAGCAAAAACCTCACTGAAACTTCCATTCATCACCAAGCCAACAGCTGGCCCTGTGCATCACTTGGGAGTATGGTCGGAAGCAGGAGGTTACGCTAACTCCATGATGGAAAATCAATTATTGGACAAAAATAACAAAGCGCATTGCCGCCTTACATGAACATTGAACAGGTATAACAGGAAGGGTCACAGTAGCCAACTCTATGATTCTATAAATTATATGGTTCACAGCTCATGCAATCGCTTTCTTACTGGCTTTCTTTAGTACAATTCACGCCCTATTACAAGGATGGCTCTGGTCTAACCACAACCCCCCTGTACGCCTTGAAACCCTATTTGGACCTAGAAGGAATGAAGGCATGGGGCTTACTAATTACATAGAGCAAGCAACCCATATACTGGGATCCTGGATAGCTCAGGTGACTAGCCCAGATCTTCCAGATACACACTGGGCCAGAACAGCAAGATATAACTTCACACGTGCAGTACAATTAAGAAACCCAGACCACCCAAACACATTAATCAAGTATCTGGCATCCCATCCTACAGCTGCAGGACCACATGGCACTCCTGCACATTTCAAATGAATACTCCTAGCCATGAGAAGAGCGACATGGCGGATTCACATAAATGAACAAACCAGTCACTGAGGACGACCAAGGCTAACTCACAGACAGGAGATCAATGATCAAATAGTTACAGACAATATAATAAGAAAAAGCCCAAATACCATAGCCAGGATAGATTACCTGGACCATATGGACATACCCTACAACCTGTAGACCCAAAGAAGAGTATGGAGATACACACATCACCCTCTACTCCAACCCAGGATAAGAGAACATGTATGGAGGTGCATGAGGAGAGTATACCAAACAGCTGAATGGTCAAACGCCAATCACACCTCATGTGCAATATGTGGTCAGTATGGAAGCCTAGCCCACCGTTTAGAACAATGCCCAACATTAGTGGCTTTATGGAAAGAGGCCATGTGCCTTTTCCTCATAAAAACAGACATTCATTCAGCCTAGCAAGGAACATGTTTGCTATAAACATGGACTCTCCTATCCACCCATCTCTCATGGCGCTAATAGTAGCAATAGCACTATTGACGATACATACAATGGTACTGGAATCGTTCACAGGAGCAGTACCAACAATCCAAGAAGCCATTAATCACTTCCACAGCCATATATTGAAACATTTCCAAGCATGGCTGTTTGATATATGACCCCCATAACAGAAGGACAATCAACACATGGTTCCCCATATGGTTCTAAAAGTTGATCCTTTCCTTCACACATGCTGCATCCAAGAATAAGCCAGAATAACTCCCCTTCCCTACCGTCCTAATTTTGGTGAACCTGGAGACAAGAGGGGCCTTGAACCCTCTGGGGTGTCTTTATTTGTCAAATTTTATTAGTTTTTCACTATATTAAAAGTGCTTGTCCCCTAATTGACCTTCCCCTAATAAATATAGATTTAGTGTACAATATCCTTTATTATTATAACAAACTAGGGAATTTGTAGGGGAATTCGGCGCCCAACTAGTCATTTGGGCGCCTCAGTAAGAAAATGATAGCTGTTGCCATTGTATTTCATTTCAAAGTCTCTTCTGGCGATGGTCTTCTCCATTGGGCTAAGAATTTCTCCGTTGCACATCCCAGAGACCTAAAAATGGAAAGAGCAATAAAATGTGTCCCTAACGTTTCTGCTCAATCACAGCAAACTTGTCAGGAAAATGGAAGATAAAGTTTAGATTTTCCTGCCAGTTGGGATGCTAAAGCACTCAAAAGGCAAGCCAGAATGCCAGGGGCATTGCCAATCAAACAACGCTATAGTGTGCAGGAAGATAGGTAACAATTGAGTGTCAATGTGCCGCAAGTGTAAAAAGCAACCCAGTGAGAAACCAGGCTTTTGTAGCTCCATGTCCAACGGGCCTGGGCGTAGGGAGTTACAAATCAGGATTGGATAGTTTGGGGCTCCACATAGGAGAACTGGGTATGACAACATTGATGAAGGGGCTGATCATCGCCTGGAGTGAGAGTAGGGCCCACAAAATACCTAAATCCTGCTGGCGGATGGTATCCACAATAAGGGAGAGTTCTACAAAATTCTTAACATTATAGGCCCAATTGACTGCAGTAGGAACTAAAGTTACTAGCATGACTAGGATTGCCCAGTCAATATGAGGCCTGTGAGGCCACATCGGAGATGTTGCTGGGGTTTGACAAGGAAAATTTGAACTTAACCAAATAAATTGGAGCATGAAAGTTTTTTAATGACTTTAAAATAACAGAATTAACTATCAATTTCTTTAGAGTGTTACAACTGCTTAAATAGATAATTGATTTAAGAATAGCTTTGGAAAGCGCGGGAATGGGGCCCTCAAGATTTGACCTTAACTGGCGAACTTTGAGTGAGGGGGAGAAGAAAAATACTTATTTAGAACTAAATTCAAAAGAACCAGAAGTGGGCCAAGCCACTGTCAGTTTGTCCATGGATGCCAAAATTGTAGATTTACTGCATTTCTGACAATCTTCATTATGTCATCTCACCTGAATGGAAATGGGAACCTCCAAAGGCCACCCCACATAGAGGCTGTCCCAAGAGGTTGGGAATGGGTTTGGGGAACCCAAACAACCTGCACCCAGTCACTTTGGCTTTCATTTGACCAAGCAGGGTTCATCAAATGGGGTTTTTGATTTTTCTAGGAAGGTTTTCAAACTGGTGGCAACATTTCCTAATGGCCCAATGCCACCGTCAAATTTCCCTAAAGATTTTACAAAAGATGCTTTCTTCATCAAAAGTACACGCCTGTCGGACATTTTTCTGTTGATTTGGTGCTCTTGGGCCTTGATGCCAAAGGTTTGTTGCCCTTGACTTCATTCAAACTTTTCATTCCATGAGAATGCTGACTCTTCAATATCTTGACACAAATTCCCTTAATTCATAGTATCAACTCATATGAAGTCAATACTGGAATAAGTGGCGAGGTCCTTAACGGGTAAGCTGTTACCCATCACTCGTCCACCACATGGGTGAGGTAACCCTGGAAGATAATAGGGGCAGCTGGGCTTCTCAGACCCTTTTTGATGGGAACGGGAACACCACCTGGTTCAAGTGAAGGAGGCGCTCCCCCAGACTTACAGAACTGACCACATTTGGCTAGCAACCTGCTTAGGTAATGTGACTCTTTATCTATTATAGCTTGTAACAAACCAACTGATTAATTTGCTAGTTGCAGGTGGCATCACTCGCCTCACAATTCCTACATAAATTTTCCAATCAGTTGGTAATAAATCCCAACCAATATCAATCAGTACATCTAATAATTAATCAACAATCAACTATCAGATGACTTAATTCTGTTGGTAACTATGCTCAATGAGACCTTAGGCATTTGCATGGTTTGACCTCAGCAGATCTGAACCTGGCAAATTACCCAAAAAATCTGCTGACATTATTAAAAAATTTTGAAATTAAATGATATAAAATTCATTTTCTGGCGGGACTTATCCCCTAGTGAACCAGAAGATAACCTGTAAAGGTGGGGAAAAATCCCAACAAGGGCCTACTTGATGACCATCAGTACTAAAACACAAATTGTGGCATACTTTGTTAGGTTAAGTAAAAGGATATTGAAAACAATGTGAAGTCCATGGAATAGATTATAATAAAATGACAAGTTTTTAACTTAGGTGTATAAATTAATCAACAACTGCCCCTTTCAGAGGCAGTTGAATTAAATGCTAAATAGAAGGGAAAGGGGTTCATGGGTAGTCCTAGACATGAGAGGCTAAAAACTTGTGGTAAACAGCCTGGACTTGAGGAGTTGCCAGCTAGCTTGCGCACTAGATCATAAAAGCTCTGGCAACATAATTTCTTAATCTGCCATTGAGAGACCCTCAAAGATCCAAACTTGAGCGTATTTTTTCAGATCAGAGGGGTGGAAGAATTAAATTCTCTCAAGGCCAACTTAACAAATTTTAAAAATATTAAAAAAATTCTGGAATGAATTTTTGACATGGATTGGCATTTCAGAACAAAGAGTTTTGAGTTTTAGGTTGTAAGCCAGATTTTCTGGCTCAGGAACCATTTTCTGAATTTCAAGGTCAATTTTATCCATTTAAAGAAAGTGAAGGGTGGTGGGTGGAGAACAGGGGAAGGTGGAGGTGCTGCTGGTAGCCTCTGGCCTGAAGTACCTCCCCACTCCTCTTTTATCTTGTGAACAAGGGAAGAAGAAGCCATGGGGGATGATGTGGAGAGATTCTTTGGGACCAATGCTGTTACCCAAAATTCATCAACAACATAGGCCAAGTCCCCAGTTGGGACAAGGGCTCCACAGGGGCATTAGGTCCCCTTTTCTTTCTATAGCGAAACTTGTTGCAGTCTAACCCAAGAGGTTGAGTCTCCAGACTTACACTAGTCTCTTTGTGCTCATTTTGTGAGTGAATGTTGACCCACCCCCGCATGCCCACCCAGAAGCCAGTGCCTACTGCTGAAAGTTGTGCAATTGGGTAGTGCAATTAGGAGGTTGGTCGTTCACAGCTTTAGAGTGTGATGCTAACAAGATTTATAGAGACGTCAAATCCCATAATTCTGTCATGAATTTCACAACAAGCTGGGAGGAACATAATCATATCAGCTATTTAATTTGCTAATAAGTCCATCAAAATCTATTTCAAGTCAACCCTGTCTAAATATGATAAACTGCTCCCAAAACTTAGTTGCAATCAACCAGGTTGACCCCAAATCCTCAATAACTGGGTGGCTGAGGGCCACAACACTAACTACTCACTAAAGGAGTTAATTTCTGGCTTTATTCTCAACTAGTCACAACTAAGCAAAGGTCAGTCACCTGGTGGATCCTGCACCATGCATTTAAGTCTGTTAAGTATAGAAGACCAGATTATCCACATAAGGACTGCCTCATCTGCGCTAAACTGGAAGCAGATAATGGCTACAGCTATTACAAGTGCACCATTTTCTGCAAGTACTAGTCCACAATGAGGTACCTTCTATTATGTATTGAGTCATTGGAGGAGCTGCAGCTGTCACAAGACCTGTTTTTTGCATTGATTTTGTAGAATACCTAATCTAGCTGCAGGACTTCCTCTACCATTATTGTGTGTGGGTAGTATACTCAGCCCTTGTTGCCAAAAGTCTCAGCAATAAGTGCCCCCACTACAAAAGTTTGGTGTTGAAGACCATTCAGAGTTTATCTGATAAGCTCCAGCATATCACCAAGTTTTATGTATAATCCTTTGGTGTTATAAAGCTGCAGACCTAGCTTTTACCACTGGATTACTCATCATAGATGATGAAGCAATGAATTAACTAAGAGTTTAATGGCCTGTAAGCCCATCAGTGCCAGAATCATGGCTAGCAATGTCAATTGCAAACTAGCAATGGTCAGAGATACTAACTGGCTAGCAGCCTCCCTTCCCAAATTTTTTAAATTTGGCAAGTCTTTTGTATTCTGCCCTTCCCTCTTACTTTCTTTCAATTTTTTCTAAATAAAACATTGAGTTTTTAAAGTAAAATTCCTACAAAAGTAAAATGGGACCTAAGTTGAAGCAACCACTTTTTGAAAACTAAGATCATTCAAATTGGTCTATTAGTTTCAGAGATGTATGAGAACAAACCTAGAAAAAACTAATATATATATCTGGGTTGAATTGAGAACCTTTTTACTTTTCAAAATTGGTTAATAAAAGCAATTGCTTATATCTCTAATAAATTATAAACTCAAGCAAAGCTGGGTTACTTGCTAGTTTCTAATAAAACTTGATATATAAATAATTGACAAACATATATATATATAGCTTATATCAATAATAATAATTCTTATAGACCCAGTATTACTACTTAAGTAGGTATACATTAAGTTTTTTAATGATTAATTAAACTAAAAATAATTGAGGTGGGTTGACCTTGGGACAAATATACCATACCAAGATTTTTTTTAGCCAGCACAGGTTTTGAACTTGTGTTGAACAAAACCTGCACCAGAGTGGAAGCAGGAATTACCCTGCCAGGCTAACCACCCTTATGATTAACTAAACTAATTATGATATAAAAATTTACTAATCAGAATTATATTAAAAATTAATTATATATATTTAAAATTAGATAGAAATATTAAATTGATTTTTTAATTTTAATAGACAACTTATGTTCATTATGTGGGGCTAAATTGATATAAAAATAATATTAAATGCTTAAGATTCTTATATATAAGGGAGGATACCCCAGTGGTAGAATAGGGACCTCTACCGCTGCTTCCCCAAGTTCGATTCCAGTAGAGGAACTTTGGATAGGGGATGACTATGTGTGTTGGCGTTGCACACCAATGCCCCGAACCGAGATAGCGAATAGCAAAGGTGGTCCATGGAGTTCCTGGCCTATCATATGCCACACATGGAGGTTTTCCAGATTTTATCCTCCTTTCCCATTCATTCAATTTCCCATTAATCAGTGCAGTATCATCCCCAAGTCAGCCCACCTCGAATAAAATATAAAAAAAGATTCTTATATATATTTTTCTTAAAATATGCAACTTATAAAACTCACTCTTGTTAATAATAAAAAATAAATCTTGAAAATATGTTTCTCAGTTCCTATAATTCTTTTATTTAATAAAATATTAACTACAGAAATTTATTTATAAATTAAAGCTCATTGCCTGATATTTTAATTGGTCTGCTTATTTTGAAATAATTTTTATTGTTACTAAAAAGAATATATATCTAATCTAGTACTAAAAAAGAATGTATATCCAAGGGGGATACCCCAGTGGTAGAGTATAGACTCACTACCACTGCCCCCCAAGTTCAATTCCAGTACAGGAACTTTGGGTAGGGGACAATTATAACTTGGAGTTGCACACCAATCCCCAAACCAAGATAGCGAATAGCAAGGTGGTCCATAAAGTTCCTGGCCTATCATATGCTATGTGTAGAGGGAGGTTTTCCAGGTTTTATCCTCCTTTCCCATTAATTCAAATCCCTTAATTGGTGTGGTATTCCCCTATCAGCCCATATCAAATAAAATTTAAAAAGAATATATATCAAGTTGAATAAAAATAAGGTGTCATTAGATTATGATCTAATATATCAATACATGTTTCAACTAAGTTTCAGAGTGATACCTTAGTTAATGGTATTCAGTTTACATTTGATATGTTTCATCTATATTAGGGAAACTTTGGCTAAATGAAATAAATAATTATATAAATAGTTGTGGCAAAGGATACCTTACCAGAACTATCAGCTTGTGCCAAGTTTTGGGATACTTCTTTGTACTGCTTTTCAATATTATTTTTATCATATTAAATAAGTATTATATTTAACTTTTATTTTCAAACTTTTTATTCGTGGAGTTTGTGTAATATATAATTTGATTTACCAGTTTGGTTAAAAGCTATTAAGAACCACTTTTTACTTTTTGAATTCTGATATCAATAGAGCCTGAAAGTGATTGCCGGTAGCTTTAAAGAAAACTCTAATATAGGTATGTTACCAACATATTTAAACAGGAATGAGTAAAGATCACTTTATTTGTTAGATTAATCATTTGGGGTTGAGCATTCCTTTGTATTGAATTCTTATAAATCTTTTTTCTGATCTAAAAGTTAGTTAGATTGCCTTTTGGTTAACTTTTAAGGCAAATCTGTTTTATTACAATTTAATCGTATATTTTCAGACTGCGTTATGGTTGGAATGTTTAGTCTAATAATTTTATAACCTATATGGACCCTTGTAGTAGCACTTTGATGTTTCTCTCACTTGCATTATATACTTTGTTTATCTGAGTTGAGCTGCTATATTTATTAGACTAGCTTTTTTTGTTTTTATAGCAGCTGGGTTTTGGACTGAAACATTTATTAACTAAAGTATTTATAGCATGCCTTCTGAAATCACTGTAGACACAACTAAAAGCCTTCTAGATCAGCCCGAATTTGAAAAAGAGGCATGGCGAGAATTTTTAAAGCATAAACCAAATACTTTAGCGGCTGGAGTAGCTGCAGTAGTTGGTGTAACGGCTGGATATCCGTTCGACACATTAAAAACTCGCATGCAAGTGTCTGATCCTCAAGCACATTGAATCAATGTTATCGCGATCTTGTTCAAAAGGAGGGGTACCTGGCATTATGGCGTGGGGTGCTTGGGCCAATATGCATTGTAGCTTTTTTAAGAGGGTTGACCTTTACAGCTTATGACAGTTCCACTGACATTTGCATCAAACATTTTTTCCTTTATCTTTTTATCAAACGCCTAGAACCTTACCACCTCCTTCTAAGTATGAGCAAGTTCCTTTTTCATATCGTCTGCCTCTTATTATGGCTTCTGGGGCTGCGGCAGGCTCGGTTTCTTGTTTGTTTAGTTGCCCTTTAGAGCTCGTTAAAGTACAAGTTCAACTCCAGGCGTCGCGCCAAAAAGAAGGGGTTTTCAATTGTATACATAGGATTTATAGCCAAGCTGGTCCTTTGGGTTTTTATCGAGGCTTTTGTATTCACTTCTTGCGAGATTTCTTTGGTACCGCTTCTTACTTTGGATGTTATGAAGCTTCAAAGCACTATTTTATTAATTCAACTGGCATGTCTCTCTCCATGGCTTCCCTATTAGCAGGTGGTCTTGCTGGCTCGGTTTCTTGGGCATGTGTTTTCCCACTTGATGGCATTAAGTCTCGCCTTCAGCGTGAAACTTTTCTTCAAAAGTCCAAACAGTTGTATGGTAGATCAATATGGAAGTGCGCTCAAGTTATATACAATTCTTCAACTACACCTTTAGGAAGGATACATGCTTTTTATAGAGGACTGCCTCCTACTTTAATGAGGGCGCTCCCTATACATTCCTTAAACTTTTTTGTTTATGAAAAAACCTTGGCCTGGGTGCATTCTGCTTTAAATAATTAATTTAACGACTACGATTAAATTGTTTCAAATTTTAAAAACTCTATTTTAAGAGCGTAGGCAATCTAATGTCAGCGTTAAGAGATAAGCTCATGAATCCTAAGCTTGTGTTTCAAACTGGCTTCAGAATTCAAACTATCTCACTTGTTAAAAAACAGGCACCATATCTTGAAAACGATAAAAAATTTATAACAAAAGCAGTTATTGTAAGATATATATAACTATTAGCTTTGCCTCGAAGTATGTAATTTAGAATTATTTGTATTCCTACAAGTTTGATTTATAGTAAAAAGATAAGATTATACTTTCGATTATTCGTTTATAATACTTTGATTTGATCTGTAGGTTTTTATGATAGAATAATTTCTTTGATGCATTAAAAGATATGTAGAAATGAGTACAGCAATGATATTAACTTTAAACAACTTTGTTTAAAAGGACACTGTTGTATAATAAGCCTATAAGCAGAAGTATAATCATTGTGTTTATAAGTTTTGCCATCGAGTGCATATCGCTTTAATTTCGTAAGAGTAGCTTTTGATAAAATGTCTCATTTCTATAAATCTATTAAAAAAGTTCTAGGGGGATTAGGTTGTCTGCGGTAATCTCAGAAACTATCAAACCAATTTTGATGAAATTTAGTACACTCATAGCAGGTACACAGCGGAAGGTTTTTCACTTTATTTAATGGCAATAGTTTAAAAAAAGAGTAAGGTATAGCGAAATTCTCTTTTCTCAATATTAATATATCTACCCTCAATAGAAACCCACGTTTTGAGAGAGGTTAATGAAAGCTTAATTCAGCACCATCTGGAAGTTAATATATATAACTAAAATTGATTGTTTGTGAGTATGAGAGTATGTTCCATATCTCCTCTTAAACTACTGAAACAAATTTCATTCAAACTTGACACAAATATTTTATGCAACAGGAGAATCAGCACAAGCTTGTCTTTCAATAATAAAAAGAAAAACTAAGTTATATAAGATATATAATAATATATAGTCTTAACGAAAACTAATATATTGTTTTGGCGGACCATCTAGTACTAAAAAATATATTGTTTTGGCTAAGCAGTTTGATGTTATTCAGTTGCTTTGATAGTTTCAATAGTTTAAGTGGCTTGGTATTTGTTTGTTTAATTTGACAGATTATATAATTTGGGATAAGCAGTATAGTGGTACAAATTATTCTGATAGGTTCAGTTATTTGGTATATAAACTTATTAATGACCACATGCCAATATCTGAAGCCAGAAATATTAAATTTGAATCCTTTGGTAATATATATAGCTTGAAGAATAGTATTTTAGCAAAAGAATAGGTGACATTACTATCTTAATAGGATAAGTCATTGGATATGGGTGTATTAGTGGGTATATATACTTCATATTTTCTCTTAAACTACTGTTTTAAGCTAAATTAAAGTTAGTACAAGTCTTTTATGCACTAGAAGAAACAACATAAACAGTTTTTTCATATAATACATATAAAGATTATATATAAGATTTAAAAATGTTATCTGGCTTTATATAGTTTGGTATAATGTTTTGCCAAATTGAGGAGCTTGCTTTCAGTGCGAGCCACGATTGCATTGATGCAGTGAAAACCTCTCTTTTTGACCCCAACTATCCCCAGAACCAATGGCACATCAAGTCATTTACTTGTGTGCCAGCTCTCATCACTTTTGTTGAGCATCAACTTGCTCAATATGTTGAGGTGATGGACACTGCCAGCCTCATTAACAAAGAAAACCCACAACTATATCTCCTTATGCCTCATGTCACTGATGCCCCTACCCTGATGTTGTCTGCCATGGTTCACCAGCTAAAGCAGGCGCCAGATAAAAGTTTCCCCAAAGCTTTCTCACCATCTGATATGGCTTGCTAGGCTGATACCTAGGGGCTATTTTAGGATTTTTTTTAATTTATGATAATCCCTTTGTTTGGCCCATTTTCAAAATAAAGATGCATGGTGGCTCCCCCTTTTGGGTTGGGCACCACTAGTGCTAAAAAGGTATAACATTTTGCCATCAGCTTGATATTCAGTTAATACAGTAAGCTCAATAGTTTTGCTAAGTATTTTGGTTAACTAGTTGATTTGAAACATTCAATTACTTCCTAAATAACTGGCTATAGTAATAAAAAGAAAATAATAGTAAGAATAATATAGTAATTTAGAAAAATTATTTGAGGTGGGTCAACCTTGGGACAAATATACCACACCAAGAATGTTTTCTAGCCAGTACAGGTTTTGAACTCAAAACCTGCACTAGGGGTGGAAGCAGTTTTACCCGCTCAGCTAACCACCCTTTATAAATATAGCAATTTGTAAACCTAAAAATGCAGGATATTAGCTTGTATAACTCTAAAGTAAATAAGCATTATTATCAAAATTAGTACATATTAAAACTATCTATGATAAAGAAATAATTAATATAATTTTTTAATTTTGAAAGGTGGTTAGCTGAGCGTGTAAAACTGCTTCCACCTCTAGTGCAGGTTTTGAGTTTGAAACCTGTACTGGCTAGAAAACATTCTCAGTGTGGTATATTTGTCCCAAGGTTGACCCACCTTGAATAATTTTCTTTTAATATTCCAATTTTGACAAAGCTATCATGATAAAAGCCT
The DNA here is from genome assembly GCA_022478985.1 of Massospora cicadina. Classification (NCBI taxonomy): domain Eukaryota; kingdom Fungi; phylum Entomophthoromycota; class Entomophthoromycetes; order Entomophthorales; family Entomophthoraceae; genus Massospora; species Massospora cicadina. The sequence goes on from JAKSZP010015005.1 coordinate 43,200, forward strand.
AAAAATTATATTTAAAATACAAAAGGTAATAGTCTATACTTTGCTTACCTAAATTTAACTTTTAGCTTTCCCACATAACTTCTCTTGAGACAAAATGGCATAAAAATTTATCCAATATGTAAAATTATCAGGAAATTATTACATTTACTACACCAGGATTTTAGGACTAAAATAATGGGTAGTTTTAGTCCTATAAAATTAATTTTACTAATATTATTTTATAAAGTGATAAAGTCTTGCCACTACAAAGAAATGCAAGCTGTAGATCTATTTGATAAGCAAGGTTCTGTCAACACCATCTACAACTTGAACATCTACTAGTTTAAATGTACTATTTGATGCTTTAAATTTTTTAAAAATGGACATAGTGTATCATAAAATAGTAACCACAGACAGTGATAGTCTGTAAGGGTGGATCATTAACAGTTGTGTTTGATTTTACTAACTTGTTCCATAAAAGAATGTATGAGATCCTTGCAAGATGAAAGGTAGGAGATGCACTAAATTAAATAGATCTTCTAATATAGTAGAAGGGTCAGGTGGCAAAACCCAAAGCTCAAATCTTCATTGACCTTAAAGACCCACCTTTTTTCAGTCTTGTTTGCTGCATGTAACCTTTCATGCTAAGAATGCAGTTATTTAACATTTTTTAGGTAGCCAACTTTTTAACTCATAGATGTACTGGCAATTCTTGTCAACAAACTACTTATAATCCACAATGCTTGAGAGATGCTCCTTTTCTAATTGCTGAGTTTCCATGATCTGGGTTGCTAGATTATAAGCAGGTGGTACATATGGTCTAAGGCAGGGGCCTGGGGCAAAGGTGGGTCATGTCCAAGGGCAGCTTCAAAGAGAAATTTCTTTGGATGCATGCTTAAAGTTCTTTTAGGCAAAATAAGTTAAGAGGAAGTTTGTTGATCATGAGATTCAAGAGGCTGAGGCATAAGAATATAAGTACCGCTCCAGGGTCTTGTTCATCCTCTCAGTTTGACCATGCATAAGGGTGTTAAGTTGTGGAACAGCAGGATCTTATTTCTATGTGGGCAAGTAAGGTTTTCCAGAACATATCTCTAAAATTGGGGACCTTGTTCACTTAAATTTTCTGGAGGAGAACAAACTGGGAGATTATATATAATTGAGTGAATTAGCTATTTCTTCATATGAAATTCTATTATTTAAAATATTAACACCATGTAATTTGTAAATTAATTCACCTACCCAGATAAAGATAAGTTTCTCAAGGCCCCACTCACCATGGAAGTGGACCAACTGACCTAATGAAGCCACCTCGATCCATAGGATTTTATCAGCTAATGACTACCTCATTTAGATGTATTGTTGCATGATGGCACCAAGTCAAAAATTTTTAGAATCCAACCCAGGCTAATTGTCAGAGAAAAGCCTGACATGAATGGGATTCCAGTTATTCCAGATATTATCCATCAAATCAAGAAAATATGTGAAGTTAGATTGATTAATTTAATTTCAAAGATTAATTGCAACAAGATTGGATCAATTAAGGGGGTGGAAGGCGAGTTGGTAGGGCATACAGCTACCAACCTGAAGGTTGTGGGTTCGATTCCTGCCCTTCACACATCAATTGGGGTGCCAGCCAAAGGAAGCTATTGGCGGTTAGTAGGTATAATAACACGAAAAACCTTACCCATGACATAACCAGAAAAATCTGAGTCCCAATCTGGAGGTGAAAAAAAACTTTCTATGACAGAGTTGACCCCGCTCAGGTTTCATGTCAATACTTTCTTTCTCCATTTTGGTAATGTCTGTCCCCTGGTCAGCTTGCCTCAAATAAATAAAGATTGGATCAATTAATTGCATAGCAAAGTTTTAAATTTTAAATTTTAAATTTATTGCGGGGAAGGCCGACCATGGGATGGACACTTCCAAATATGACTCAGACAAAACAAAACTTAGTACCAGGGGAGGCACCCCAGAGAAGCGATGCTATCTCTTGTTGCCAGCGTGAACGCCACTTATGGGAAGGGGGAGGGAACGTGTGTAGGGGACGTAGCCACTATTGAGCATGTGTGGAGGAAGGGGTCTGATTTGATGAACCAGACTGGGAACCAGGAGGAGACCAGCTGTCAGCGACGCGGTGGGAGATATCCAAACATCCACGCTTGAAAGTGATCCACCAAATGAGACCGGAATCTGTGGACAGCTTCAGGGAGGGTGGGGATGGATCCAGCGATGGCATCCAAGACAATCGTGTGGATAGTCCACATGGCGATTGCAACCACCAGAGCACGGAGGGAGGGTGGGAGGGGGAGGCCATTGATGAAGCAAACATATCTCTTGACAGACTGAAGGGATATGTTTGATCCTGGCCTAGCAGACGTTGGACTTCGCGCCATATTACTTTAGAGGTGGGGCACTTCTCCAGGCGGTGAAACAGCGTTCCATACTGGCCACACATGACACAGGATGAGTGTAAAGCATTAGAGCGCTCAGCTGTATGATACACCCGCCTCAGGCAGCGCCACACATGGGAGCGGACTTGAGGCTGCAACAGAGGATGGTGTGCATATTTCCAGATAGTCTTTTGGGTCTCAGTGGAATAAGGGATGTCCATCATGTCCAGGTAGTCCACCCTGGATAGGACTTGGGGTCGAATGGGGATCACACCATCATGGATGGGTAGCCCCTATACCTCTTGTGTGAACTGAGGAGAGGGGCGGCCTCTTCAGGTTGTATGTCCACTAATACAAATTCTCCACTCTGTGCTTCGCATGGAGAGTAGGATTTGTTTGTAGTGGGTTTTGGTCCCGTGAGGACCTGTGGCCGATGTATGTGATGCAAGGTATTTCATCAGGGAGTGGGGGTTTGATGGATTGTTGAGGCCCAAGGCTTGGGAGAAGTTGGAGTGGGCCACGCGGGACCAGTGTTGGGATGGGAGTGTAGGAGCAGTGATGGCCACAATCCAGGTGCCCAGGATCTTGGCGGCGTGGGCTTTGAAGTCAAGTAGGCCCATGCCACCATGATGATGAGGGCCAAACATGACCTCTAGCCGTACTGGTGGAGGGCGGCCTGACCAAAGCCAACCTTGTAGCAAAGCATACAGGGATGAAGAAGCTTGGGGAGAAGGGGATGGCGTGGGCTCCGAACCAGATTTTGGATAGGAGCATAGAGTTGGCAAGAACAACCCTGCCAGTGAGGGTAGTAGGGTGGGCTCTGAGAGAGGCGATTCGCTTCGTCACGTTGTCCAGTATATGGCACTCCATTACTGCTGACGCGTATCCATCTGCCTCCAACCACACGCCCAGATGGCGTACCAGTCCTATGGTAGGTTGTGGCACAAAGGGGAGCACCAGTGGAGCGATGTGTTTTGAGTTAGTAAGGCGTGGACGTGGGTGAGCAGATGGGCCAGGTTGGGAACTACTTGCTGGGGCCCAGCAGTTCTGAAACCGACCAAGGAGGATGATTTCAGTTTTGGAGGCGTTCAGTGCCGCGTTGCTTACCCAGGAATATTCCTGGATGAGGGCTTCAAGCGCGCGTGCATCTTTGTTATTAGACACCCCCACCACGCAATCATCTGCAAATGCCATCATCTTGACTGGGGTTTGGCCTGGCACATGGACCCCAGTGAGTTGGGCATTCACATTTCGCAGTAGTGGGTCAAGGCTGAAGTTGTATAAGAGTGGGCTAAGGGGGTCCCCTTGTCGCAGGCCCCTTTGAGGACGGACTACTTCTGTTAGGAAACCTGGGCCGCGCACTGCCATTGTTGCAGATTCCATGAGCAGCATCACCCAGTTAATGAAGCGGGGAGGTAGGCGGAATTGTTGGAGGCAGGCCCTAAGGTATTCCCAGTTTACTCTATCATAGGCCTTTTGTTGGTCCAAGAATAAAAGTGCCCCAGAGGCTGTGGACTGACACACATTAGCCACAGAGTGCATGTTATCCCAAATCGACCTTCTGGGGATGAAACCAAATTGTACTGGGGAGATGGTGGCAGATGCTACAGTCCCTAAACGGTTAGCCATGATTTTGGTTAAAATTTTGGTGTCTGTGTTTGTTAGAGAAATGGGGCGCCAGTTGGCTAAGTCTAGCCTATCCCCTTTCTTGAAGAGTGTGACCATAAAGGCCTCATGTCCTCCTGATAGGAGGCGTGTTTCCAACAGGCTTTGGTTGAGTGAGGCTAGCAGCAATGGGGATATATATTTAAAATATTTTTTGTAGAACTCATATGGAATGCCATCTGGGCCTGGGCATTTTTGGTTTGGTGCACCGCGAATGGTAGTCCATAATTTGTTCGGAGTAATTAAATTCATTATTTCTGGGTATCAGAAAATGGTGTGGATATGAGCTCGGTCGAGAAATTCCGCCATTTTGGCCAGCTGAATTGGTTCAGCTCAGTATAACTTGGAGTAATATCTTTGCATTTCGATTGCCACTTTGGGCCGGTGTGTCCACAATAGAATTATCCAATCTTTGCACCTGTGTGCAGGCCACACTCTGGCGTGGTACAAAATTTTTTTTGAAGAAGTATGCAGTGCACTTGTCACCTTTAGTGATGCGTGTGGCCCTGTATTGGACACAAACCCAATGTTTGTGTTGCCTTTCAAGTGCGTTGAGGTGGGCGACTGCCTCGGCCCACTTCTGGCCCTATGCAGGGCTATATCCTGAGGCTAGAATGTTGGACTCCAAGTGGGCCAATTCCGCCAGCGCGCGCGATATAACTGCCAATGTGGCTCGTGAGCATCTGGATGAGAGATGGCGATAGTGGCGGATGGTGTCTTCTTTGAAAGTTGCCCATGTGGAAATAGGGTCTGCACAAAACGGTGCAACAAATGATTTTGCCAAAGTTGCCTCTTCCACCCACGTGGAAAATCCTGGTGACGCGAGCTCTGGGGGGCGGATTTTGCACCAATGTGGGGCCTTTACAACTGTGATGGGTAAGTGGTATGTTATCAAGACCAGTCAGTGGTCAGAGAATTCCATTTTCGTTGTTTTGAAGTGGGAGATGTGGGGTTGGAATTTCGCTGGCACTAGAATAAGGTCGATGCAGGTCATGGACCTTAATTGGCCGTTGTGGATGTGGGGACATGTCATGTTTTCGAGCAGTGGGGCATGTCACGGCAGTGCATCCATTAACCCAAGGGTGGCTTTTAGAATGCGTAGTTCTACGTGACCCTGTGGGACGTGGGGTGAGGGCGGCCACCGGTCCATTGGTGAGGTTAGCCAACAGTTCATGTCACCAATTAGGAAAGAATCGGGGGGTAGCAGGAGGGATTTGACTGACAAAAGAATTCCCAACGCTCATGTGCACCATTTGGGGCATAAATGTTGATGATTGTGTGTGCAACATTGGCCCATGAGAAGGTGACAACGAGCACTCAGCCATTTAGGAATGTTTCTGAAGATGTAAATTTGAAAAAATTGTTTTTCCAAATTAGCACCCCACAGTGCTTTGACCAAAAGGATAGGGATGGTAGGAGCATTGTTTTCCAAGCTTCCTCAGAACCTCGTGGACAGTGGGACTCCTGGATGGCCAGGATATCCATGGGTAAATTGTTTTGTAAAAAACTCAGTTTCCTAGCCCGGGATGGGGAGGCCTTGAGTCCAGCAATATTCAGCGTCCCTAGAGTGAAGGTTTCCCCCATCACACCTTAGGTGCGAGGGGGTGGGCCCCAGGCCCACCAGCCTCTTCCAGGTCCCCATGGGCTTTCACAGCAGCGTGGGTATTAGCAGCAATGCTATCAGGGCTTTTGTTAATTTTTGCGGAAAGAGTTGCGTTGGCTTTGGCCTTCGCTTTTTGTTTTCCCGACGTTGGACGAATTTTTTGCAGTGCGGATAAGTTCGGTGCACCATCGAGTGGGGCAAAATTTTTTTTTGGTTGGGATAGGTCCCAAGTCAGTTTTGACCGGGGCTTGGGTGCAGCAATTAGGTGAGATTGAATCTCCCATTGGATCCTCGGATTGAGTGGCCCATTCAGTATGGGCCTCCCAATCTGATTGGGTGATGGATTCCTGAGTTGCTTCCACCGCAAAGGTCTCCATGTCCTCCTGGCGTTGTGAGTGTGGGATGGTGGTGGTGGCCTTGGCTGCTTCCTTGGCCGCAGTCCTATGGGCCTGCTTGGCCTTCTTCCACTCCTGTGGGGAGATGGGCTTTACCAATAGGTAGCAGCCTTGTGCTCCCCACAGGAAAGCCTCCTTGGTGCTTGCAGTTGGTTTGTAGTGCGCCTCTCCGCTGGCCATGGCCGCCGAGGGGTGCTCTTGGAATGTGACGCCCTCTTTGATGGGGCATGCATGCGCCTTATGGCCGAATGTGTCACAGTGGGTGCAAATGGGGGGCGCGCTGTCCACGGTTACCCAGAATGGGTGGGTGGTGTGCCCTGCGATGTCAATAAAGGTGGAGTGTGGGATCTGGGTTAGGTCCTTCGCAATCTCCTCAATTGGGGTCAGAACTGCGATGGCTTTGCCAGTGCACAGGTGTGGCATCAGCGTGAAACATTGCATTTTGAAAGATTGTATTTCACCATATATGGCGAGACCATCTTTCAGGTGTTGCTCCAAAATGTCACGTTTTACCGTAGTAGGCAAAAGTCAAATGTGAGGAAAATTTGGTTTAATTTTGTCCATCTGGTGCGCTTAGTTTCAATGACCTGTTGCCCTTCGGGGAGGTTGACCACTATGCGCACTGCTGCAGCCTCATCTGCTGCTATTTTGCTTTTGAGACCTAGGTCCAGCCAATTGTGTGACATGGAGTGAGGTGCAACATACACCGCGGTCGGGAAAATTTTGTGTACATCTTCACAAAATTTTTCCCATAGGGCCATTTTTTGGATGTCCAGATACACACGGACTCCAAATTCCACCGATGAAAGTGGCTGGGAATGTGGCGTGTTGATGTACTGGTTGCATCGTGCTTGCCATGCGAGTATCTCTGGGGAAATTGTGACCGCCAGTTTTTTTAGATTTTTTTCTATTCCGCCGGATTCTCTGGGGCGTTTTTGAATATTAGAGGCCGCGGGCCTTCCGCCTGCTCCTCTTGCCTTGCTTGCCCAACTGCTCCCAGACATGGGCGCAGACTAATCTCCTCTATGAGTTTATCAAACTAGATTTAGTCTTGAATTGAATGGGTTGCAAAAGTGTTTGAAACGAGAAAGAAAAGTTTTTTGCATAGCAAAGTTTAATTTCAATAATATTGATTCCGTTAATTAAATAACAAACTAAATTTACAAATAGAGAGAGAGGATTCTAACTTTCTTTTTGAAATCATGTGCAAGCAGTAATTATATAAGCTCAGATGAGCAATAGTCACAATCTTAAAAAATTAACTAAGCTTGAGTAAGTCCAGGGAGTGGAAAGGCATATAGTATTATGGCATATTGCTGTTAAAACTTTTCATTCAGTAAAAAATATTTTTAAAATGCAATTACTCAAGTTATTTACTAAGTTTTTAATAATCCTGATCTACTACCCTTACCTTCAAAATCTTCCTTTCATATTTTTTTAGAAACTTATCTGTGAGTGAATCAAACTTCAGTATAGTCAAAGTTTTTGTACTTAGATGCATTTAGTGTCCTTTTCATACTGACTCCAATTTCTTTTTTTAGCACTAGGTGGTCCCAACCTAAAGGGGGATAAACCAATCTTTATTTAATCATGCCTGAGCTCCTAAGAGCTTGAGTCAAAGGCAGGAATATTTGGAGGTGTCAACAAAGGGTGGGGAAAACTTTGCCAGAGCCTGGTGTCCACTTGAACTGACCTATTGGCCCATGGCAACATAGTAAATGCTCTCAGAGATATCTCAAAATGAACCTGAAAGTGAGTGATCATATGGGGCAGCATCCACAGAGTGGAGTCAAAAGCGGCACAAAGATATGAATTATGAATAGTTCATATCACTGTACCAAATGCCAGGACCCTTAATGATTGGGAGCAATTGGGGAGTGAGAGTTTGAACATGAAGTCCTGAACTGGGTGCGCTACCCAGGTTTCTGCTCGCAGGATTTTGCGGACCTTGCTCCAGAAAGGGGCTATGAGGGGGCAAGTAAAGAAGCGGTGGAGGTGGGTGTCTGTCAGCTCTGCACATCATGAGCAACCATTGTGCTGGAAGGTGGGACCAGTTCGATCCCCTGTCCTGTATGAGCAGTGTAGAACATGCCACAGTGTATTTGACACTTTTTCTGAGAGAACAGGATGGGTAACTTCCTTCCAAAGCTCCTTGAGATCACATTCCACAGTGAGGGGTAAAAGTTCCAGGAGATGAGGCCGCATAGGGGGTCTGTCCAAAGGGTGGAGATGGGAGATAACAATCATCCCATTGTGGACCAGGGCGTGATGCCAGGGGCTGATCCCAGGGTTACCCCTTTTATAAGAGAAGGCGTGGTACACCCATACTCCTGCCCTCTTAAGTGCAAGGAGAGCCTGATTCCAGTAAAGACTTGATGAAGGTTTGAGCCGGAGGCTTGGATGGCTTGTTAGCCACTCTCTCACAGCTGTAGGTGAGGTTTGTGGAAGCCCTAGAGAGGCTGCTAAACCCTGGCGTAAGGCCGGAGCCCATTTTGGCATTGGAGCCATATCCCAGAAAATGATGGGCTTAAGGAATCCCATCAGGATTGAAGTGGCATGAGACCTAGTGTCCAAAAGACCTAGGCCCCCTCACTGCGGGGTCAGGATATTGTGTTCAGAGCTGAAGGTGGGTGGTTGATCCCCATATCCAACAGCGAAGTATCACATTCAACCTTGTGTAGAAACTGTCTGTAAAGAGACAGACATCAGCGAGAAACCATAGCTTTGATAAAAAGAAAAACATTCGCCATCAGGGCGCGTCCCTGGGGTGTGATACACCGGCAGCTCCAGCTAACTACACAAGAGTTTATTACATTAAGCAAGCGGTCCTCATTATCCTTGATTGCAACCCCTTGTGGTGTGGTGAGGACACCAAGATGCCGAAAGGTGTCCCAGGCAGGTTCTAAACCAAAAGGCGGAGGAAAAGATGAGGTACCAACTTGCACTATAACGGTTTTAGAAGTATTAACTTTTGCATTGGACGCCTTGGAGTAGCAATCCAGGGCCTCCATAGCTAGGTCTAGGTCCTTCTTACATCCAACTGCCACTGCTGTGTCATCAGCAAAGTCTATGGTGCGAGTAGGGGTTTCCCAGGAACCTGAATACCCACCAGTCGTTCCTGGAGTAGGGCCAGAAGATGATCCAAAGCTATGTTGAACAAAATTGGGCTCAGTAGATCCCCTTGCCGGAGACCCTGTTCAACCATAACCGCTGCTGTAAAGCCTGTTGGGGACAGTACCTTAGTGTGAAGCTGGGCGTAAAGAGCTGATAGCCATGTACTAGCTTGTGGTGGGATGTGGAGGCGGGTTAGGGAGGCGTCCAGATACTTCCAATTTACTCAATCATATGCTTTTTCCATATCCAGAAGCACCAAAAAACCATGTGTTTGAGATGAGTTAGCTGACAAGGTTGCCAAAAGCTCTTTGTAATTGTTCCAAAGCGACCTCCCTGGGTAAAGCCATGTTGAGCTGGATTGAGGCGTGGTGCTGCCCACTTAGTCATGCGGTTTGCTAGAAGCTTAGTCAATAGTTTGTGGTCCGTGTTCAATAGTGATATTGGTCGCCAGCTGACTCCAATTTCTTAGTTATTCTAGCTAACAGTTAGTTACACAAACCAGGTCAATGATACACCATTTCCTGACAATTGGACCACCCAGTTTTAAAAAGTCTACCCCACTGCATTTTATTATTGGGTACTTTAATATTTACTTTTTTGATAAAAATAATCTTTTTAGTGCGGATGGTTTCAATATTAAAACAAAATGAAAAGTCTTATATAAAGGTAGACCCAGCTATATACAGAGAGTGACTGTGGTTATACACAATTATATGAGATTACCCTACAGTTCCTTTGCATGAGAACTAAAATTTTAAAGTAAAAGGAGAACTTATGTTGTTGGGGTACATTTTAAAGCCTATCCTGAGATCTACCCAGATGATGCATGGAAAATTATGGCAATAGGTTCTCAGCTCTCAAGTTATGTTCTGAGTTGTTTTACAAAAGCTTTGGAAGAAAATGAAGATTTGTGCACTAACTATGAAGAGTTTAAAGTCAGTTGTTAGCAGAAGCAACTCTCACTAATATCAGAGTAAAGGCAAGGATGGTCTTGATGAATTTTCACAGGAAAAATAAGCTACTGGGGGTTATAAACAGAGGTTTTTATAGTATATTTTAGAAGGCTGAAATAGATGAAGAAATGGAAGCATTTTACTTCAGAAAAGGTTTAGGAAGCCGCTTAGAAGATTTAATCAGAAACCACCCCATCACAATGCCTCTGAAAGAATTGCTAGGAATCACCACAAATTTGGCTATGGAAAGAACTCTCATGTGGCAATAACCTGCTTTCAAGAAACAAGTACTTAACATGAGTCATGAAGAATATCAACTTCACTTAATGAAAGGGAAGTCTCCATCAATCACCTCTACATTAAAGAAAAAAAATTCAGTTTTAGCCTGTTTTGTCTGTAATTTTGAAAAGTGGGCAGTGATATTTCAGACTGAGGCTTTATTGGATAGTGGGGCCTCCCAGAACCTAATATCTGAAGAGATGATAAAGCAGTTAGGAATGAAAATTGGGATTAAGGCACTGACCATACCCTAGGAAATGGAGAACATCTAGTTGCCTACTTTTGTGCTCTGGAAGTTTTAAACTACACTTCCAATGGGGCAGGTTTAATCTTGAAGTTACACTGAGAGGATTCTTCAAAAATGTATTAAAATCAACTGTAATATAAATTATGAATCGACCTATCTTTTATTATCAAAAAGAGGGAATATTTATAGGCTTTGTAACTGCTTGTAATCTATCAGAGCGAATTATTCTCTGCATGATCAAATCTTCAATCAATTGATTGGGATCAGATTGATTGTTAACCTTGATAGATTGCAATATATTGCTTGCTCCTTCTGATGATGTCAGGATAATTGATGAAGTGGATTTTTTTGGAGATATGAGAATTTAGTGAAATCCTGATACTTCCCCCTTCAAGATTTGATGGCGGTGAAGGATGACTTCTTAGAACCTAGGATGAATATGATTTACCACTATACCAGTATCAGTATGAACAATCAAATACTCTAGTCCTTTTCAAAATATTACTCTATAGGAACCAGACCAATTAGTTCCCAATTTTTCAGTCCGCCCACCAGGCTGATAATGATAGTACATAATGTAATCCCCAATCTGGTATTCAGGTAAGACACTTTTGTGTTTATTGCTCCTTTGAGCCTCTTTTGTGTGGTTGTTTAAATATAATTCATTGCTTGAGCCTGAAGATGGATAATCTCGTCAGCCAAATTCCTCATAATTAAATTGGAATTTCCTGGGATGCTTTCCTCAAGGATTGTCTGAACACTAGAAGGGACTAAAGGATCCCGCCCATATATACACTTAAATGGGGACATCTTGATAATGCGGTGGTAACTTATTTAATAAGCAAACAAGGCACTAGGAAAATAAAAATTTCACCAAGCTGGGTCAGTGAATGTCATCTTTCTTAGAATCGAGACCAGGGTCCCATTAACTCGTTCAATGGCCCCATTTGTAGATGGATTATATGGGACAGCAAATCGCTGAGTAGTGTTTAATTTGGATATCTCCTGTATAAGTTGCGAGGTGAAGTTAGTCCCATTATCTGACATAATGACCTTGGGACACCAATGTTGAGGAATGATATGCTGATAGAGATATCACGCTGTAGTCTTAGCTGAAGGGGTAGCAATGGAATTGGCCTCAACCCATTTGGTTAAATGGTCGACAGCCATAATAATATACTGATGGCCATGCAATCCCCAAGGAAAAGAACCTATAACATCAATGCTGACCATCTCAAATGCCTTAGTCAGGGGAATAACTTGATGTTAATATGTGGGGTTGGTAGTTCCATGGCTTTTGCAGATAAGACATGAGTCAAGGGTCTAACAAATGAACTCAGTCATGTTGTTCTAATAGTATCGAGTCTTCAACCATTCTTGAGTCTTCTTTAAGCTGCTATGACCAACTTGTTCATGACCTTCCATTACAGCATAAAATCTAGAGTTGGGATGTAGGAAGGTGTTGGGATTTTTGCCCATATTCCTAGCCTGCTAGAATACCTGGTGTCACTAGGGGAAAATTCCCTATGGTGAAGTGAATCAGAAATCAGTTGGCCTGAGTTTCAGAGGAACTACGTTTGGAGGATTTTGGGATATTCACCTGGTTGTATCCATCAGGGATCAATCCAGATGAATACCTAAGATCTCATCGGGTGGAGTGGCTGATGAAATAGGGACATCTGATAGTGATTAACTATCAGGTGTACCAATTGGGGTTGGTCAGGTTTCATCACCGACTGATTGGGAATGAATAGTGAGTTGTGAGGCGAGTGATGCCACCTGCAACTAGTGTATCAATTGGTTGGTGAAGTGACCTGCCATAATGGGTAAAAAGTCCCATTACCTAAGCAGGTCGCTAACCAATTATGGTCAGTTTGCTTGGATTGAGAGGAAAACGTTAGGGACACATTTTCTGACTCTTTCCATTTGAGGTCTTGAGGATGTCCAATGACGGAATCCTATCCAGGATGGGGAAGACCATCACTGCTGAGATGAGGAAGGGTAATTCAATGGCAACGGCTGCCATTCCATCAAAGTAGTGTCAACTGAGGGTTAGACAGCTGAAACCCCTACTATATAGCTTTCCTAGGATTACTATAATAAACACATTATTATTACCAACATTATTACCAATATTATTAATACTGACATTATTATCAATGGTATTATCTACTATAATCATGTCAATTTGGTGTATAGTTAGACTATCAGCTTCTATTGTGTAATTACATCTCAAGGATATTATTGCAGAAGACAATAATTGGAAGACTCTCAGAGAGAAGAGTAAAGATCTGAGCGGGGATCTAGAGACAAAGGAACCACAATCAGGGATAGCTGCCAACTGTGTGTTGGGCCGAGAGAGACTGTCACTGGGGTATCTTAATGAAGATTGGGTGGTCAAGATTATAGGGAACAAATCCCTACGAGTACAACTTGCAGAGTATTTACTTGAAAGTACTGGCCAAAGCGTTGGGCTTAATAATAGTTCAATCTCAACTTAGGATAATAGTCTCCATACTATAATCAACTAATACATTCTATACAACGCGACAAAGTGCACAAGGAAATTGAACATGTTCAGTGAAAAGGTTACTGGGTTGACAGCTGATAATCAATCCTAAGTAATTTTTTACAAGTTGGTGCTCACTACAGGGGTAGTTGAGTAATGAATTTATTAGAATGTCATATAAAGAAGAAATGCACAAGCTGTGGACTGAGATCGCCACTATGAATCAGAATGCCTTAAACTTGGCAGAACATTAGGAGTTCGCGGCCTTGGAAGAACGAGTCACTAATGTGGAGGAAGGAATCGAAAATGTACAAACTTCAGGAACAAGTTACTTGGCAAAGTAAACTCGCTGAAGAAGAAAGAAGGAGACCTCGTTCAAGAGGTCCTATTTCTGAAAACAGAGCGAGAAGCGGATTGCATATAATAGTCAACACAGGGTTGACTTTATAGATTCCTGAGCTGTTGTATGGAGAAGTTGGAAGCCCCTGGAAGAAGTCCAGAGTGGAGCCATGGGTGGCTCCCAGGATAATAATGCCAGGCCATGGAGAAATATGAGTTCTCCTGGCGAATTTAAGCGAAAAACTGATGAGTATCAAGAGGAATCAGATCACTGCTTTTATTTAACTGATCCTGATGGCCAAATTGAGACAATTACATGATTTTGGGTCTCTCAATGAAATGGGATTACCAGCTGGGGTAGCCAAAAGCATCAACTTATTGGTTGAATGGGAGCAGCTCACTGATCTTCTGGAAGGCCAGAAGGAGGAGGTGCTCAAATTATTTGAGAAATATTGGGAAGTGTTTGCTCTGGATGACCATGATTTGGGATGCGCACAAGATGTAATTCACAAGGTTGACACCGGGGAAAATCTACTAATAAGGATGAGACTGATCTGAAGATCGAAAGCTGCTGAAGCAGTAGTGGAGGATGAGATCAGCAAACTAGTGAGGCATGGGCTTCTAGTTCCATTGTCAAGCCCCTGGGCGAGTCCAATTCTGATTGTGAAGAAGAAGGATGTATCAAACTGGGTGGTGATTGACTATTGGAGGCTGAACAAAATTACAAAGAAGGATTCATATCCCCTACCAAGGATCAACGATGCACTGGATTGATTATGAGAAGTAAAGTATTTCTCCGCAATGGATCTAATCTCAGGATACTGGCAGATCGAATTGCCAGAAGAAGACCAAGAAAAATGCATAATTATTACCGCGCAGGGGTTATAGCAGCTGACAAGGATGCCCCAGGGTCTTTTCAATGTGCCCATGACGTTCCAGATGGCCATGGATGCGATAATGAGCAACTTGAAGTTGTCATGTGTCCTGATATATCTGGATGATATAAACGTGTTCAGTAGAACGTTTACTGATCACTTGCACCACTTGGAAGAAGTTTTTAAGAGACTGTCCACAGCTAACCTGAAGATCAAGCCAAGGAAGTGCCACTTCTTCAAGAAAGAGTTGGAGTACCAGGGATTCATATTCAACTCCAGTGGGGTGCAGCTGAAATCCAAAAGATAGCAGCTATAGAATGTATGGCTGTACTGAAGAGTGTCTGAGACATCCAAGTATATCTTGGGATGGTCAGATACTATAGAAGATTTATTTGGGACTTCGCCTGAATAGCCAAGCCTTTATTTCATTTATTAAAGGATCCAAAAAAGGATTTATATGGAATGAAGAGGCCCAGGACTCCTTTGATGAGTTACGCCAGTATTTGATAGATTAGCCGATTTCTGAAATATCCAAATTTTGATTGGGAATTTATCATTCAAACTGATGCTTTGTTGATGGTGATTGGCGCTGTACTGAGCCAAGTAGACGAACTTGGGGACAAGCACCCGATGGCATATGTGTCCAGACACTTTCAGCTGCTGAGAGGAACTACACCATGACTGAGCAGGAATGCATTGTGGTCATATATGCATGCAAGCAGTTTCAGGTGTACGTCCACGGAACTCACTTTAAGGTGGTGATGGACCACTCTTCGCTGCATTGGCTGCACAATCTAAGAGAACCAGAAGGACAACTGGCCCAATGGGCACTTAAGCTTCAGGCTTACGATTATGAGATAGTCCACTGAGTAGGGGCTTCTCACCAGAATGCGGATGGCTTATCACAGTTGCTAATGGTCCAGTTGGTATACCTGCAGGCGAATGAGCTATTCCAGAGAATGGTTGAAGGAAGAATTGGGAATGAGTTTTGAGAAATTCAAGGTGCGCTTTGAAAAGCAATGGAAAACACTGAGACTATGGATGGACAAGTATCAAGACGATCCATGGGAAGTGGCTATTATTCCTGAAACCATTGGAAAGAGCAGCAATAGTACAAGTGGCTCACAAGGTTGTCAGGCATGGAGGCCTGAGAAAAACAACTGACCATATTCGCCAGTATTATTACTGGGAATCAATAAACTATGATGTCGCAGATCATCTGGCTTGTTGCGTGGAATGCCAGCTGCATAAACCACACAAGAACACAACTGGATATTGACTGGTCCACCCTGGATTTGCCTGGCACACGGTGTCCATTGA
>JAKSZP010015006.1:0-58700 GCA_022478985.1 Massospora cicadina
ATAACTGTCCTTTTTGGTGATGGAGTTGAGTCATCAATAATCCATCACCACCTGATGGCTGCCATCTTTCTTCTGAACCAGCAGAAGAGGAGAGGCCCAAATGCTGCACAATGGTACCAGGAATCCAGCGTCAAGTAGTTGTTTGAGTTCAACGGTCACCTGGACCTCTTCAACCTTGCTTTTTGGTAAGGTCGGGACTGGAATGGAAGCACACCCCAGTTTCTACATGATTTAGGGCTCCGTTCATTCTTCTAAATTCATAGGTCAAGATCAAAAATAGGTCCAAATATTCTTCCAACAACTCTTGAACCTTATGCTGTTGGTCATCCAAGAGGCCTTTAATGATATTAGTATTAATTAGACTAACCAGGGGTGGAGCTTCCAAGCTGAAGTCTCTCAAGTCCCTAAAGCTTTGGAAATTGGCAATAGCTTCCACCATCAGTAGGCGGACAAGGGTGGCAGGACTATTTGGACCTACTATTTTGGGTTTATAAGTAAGGTTGGCCAACAGAACTGATATAGATCTGGCGAAAGCTGGATCTAGGATCCCCGGACAGGTGAGCACCTTCTTTGGGGATGGTTTGTCTAGGCCTCAGACCTCTAGCAGGTACCCCAAGGGGATGTTAACATGGACTTAGGTTTCATCAATGACCTGAGACTTCAGGGTATTTTAGTTGCCTTAAGTAGGTAGATTGGCATGCCTTCTTGCCCATCAACAGCAGGAAGGGGCAGTCAGAATTGGGAACCCATAATGTGATATTAGAGCCAATTGATTCGGCCTTCACTCCATAGAAGACAAGCCCAGGCTTTGACCTCAGTTTTAGAATCGTGAGGGGTCTCAAAGATAAATGGGATACAAAGCCAAAGTAAGGATAGAAAGCCGCCGTTATAATGGAGTACTGCCAAGTAATTCAAAAAAATTGATTCCCAAGGAGCAGGTCATAGCTGGTGTTATCTAGAGCGATGGCAGACATGATTACAGCAAGCTTCCAAAATCGTATTGGTAGAGGGAATAAGCCCCTATGGATCAGGTGCACTTGGGGTCAGATGTGCCATACTCCATATAGTGCAGCATATCTGGATTGATCTTGATGCACTTCATCAACTTGGAGGATATGGCATTCATGGGGGAGTCACTGTCGACTATAGCATGGACTGGTATCTTATGAACTCAAAATGCAACCTAAGTGACCAGATTCCAAATTGGGGCGGCAGAGTGAGGATCATGGGAGTGTCATCAGAAGAGGAGTAAGCAGTATCAATTTCTTTATTATCATTAGATATAGAGACTTTTTCTCCATATGCTGCAGCTCCTGTGTCATTCAAGGTTGCAGAGGATTCTTGAGGCTGGGTAGGGTTGTCAGCATGAAG
Organism: Massospora cicadina; assembly: GCA_022478985.1. NCBI lineage: Eukaryota > Fungi > Entomophthoromycota > Entomophthoromycetes > Entomophthorales > Entomophthoraceae > Massospora > Massospora cicadina. Next base: position 1,372 of record JAKSZP010015006.1, read on the forward strand.
TTCCTCATCCTTTATGCTGACAGCCCTTTTTCAGCCTCCTCGGCAAGTCACTTCCAGAAGTTCTTGACGCTGTGCCAGGAACCGTTACAGCAAGTGCATTGTAGTCGAGAATCTTTCTGTTTTTTGACCACATGGACTCTAGGACGGTTAGAGGGGCCCGTGGAGGAGCCTTAAAGTGTAAAGTCTACGTAGGGATCTAGTCAAGGGCCTCCTTGATCTCTCAGATGCAGGTAAAACCATTCTTCTGTCTGATCATATGCATCTGAACCTCAGGGTAGGATCCCAACGTAGAAATGACAGCAGTAATAGCATCGTCCAGGGGTGATATGATTTGTAGTGACTAAGGGTTGTGCTTGGGCATAAAAGCGGCAGGCAAACTCTGTGGGGCTTTCTACTTTGTTCAGTCGGATACCCATGAAATCTTGTTTTTGGTTGGCCAGGGTTTGATTGCTGCCAAAATATTAAATTTGGACTGTACGGACCTAATCCCAAGTTGTGCACTCCTTCAAATGGGGGTCATGATCTCCCAGGCGGTGCTACCTAGACATGATTGGATTTGCTTTACCTTCTGCCAATTGGCGGCCTCCTCCATGGAGCTCTCATATGCGTACAGGAAGGAGGAAATGCTCTCTTAGCCAAAAATGAACCTTTTTCTAAAACTCGGTTTAAAGTTAGTTACAAGAGGAGTAAAGAGGGTTTTAACACCAGGGATGGGTGCTGGCTTTGAGATCTCAGTTTCTTCATAGTCACGGGGGCCCTGCTTCTCTAGCTGGCGTCATAGGCCCTCATGGTCCGCTTGGATATCATCCCAATTTTGGTTGAGGGATGAAATGGAAGCCTTATTTGCGACTTGCTCCTTTTAAGATTGAATGTTGGCACCTTGGTAGTGAAGCTGGCCCTCGAGGGTGGTCAAGTGGGTCTCAAACCCTTGACAAGTTTGTTCCAGCCAAGAGATGCAAGCATTGGTAAGTTCGGCAAAAACGCTTAAGTTGCCCATTCTATCTGACAGGGCATCAGTGGAGACCCTAGGGTCAAGGGGGACTCCATCCGTTCAGAGTTTGCATCCTTCAGCTACATTCCAAAATTTGGTCATACAAAGCCAAGGCTGTCATCACATCCTTCCACTAGGGGTCCTCATGGCCAGCATTGGTGGGAGCAGAGGGACCTGGGGCCCAGGGGGTCCACGAGGACCCTCTGGCCCTTTATGCCCCTCGCGCCCTTCAGGGCCTTTGAGCCCCCTAGGTCCTTCAGGAGTTTCACCACTAGATGTGTAGTCGTGAGAGGCCAGCTCCCAATAGTGTTGTTGAAGGGTCTGTACCAGATCCTCAACTTGAAGGAGGCGTTGATTCCAAATTGTTTTGAGGAGTTGGACGTTCCAACTCAGCTCTTCCTCAAGATAACCAGAGATCCCACTATCTAACACCATTACCTGATCTTAGACTTTGTTGATCAGTCGTCATTTATCAATAATGGCCTCATGATTGTCATGAACAAAGGAGGAGACTGCAAGCTTTTCTCTCTCATTGCAATCACTTTTGCAACAAATTCAGTTCAAGACTGACCTTAGTTTGATAATATCACTGAGGAGATTAGTTTGCGCCCATGTCTAGGAGCAGTTGGGCAAGTAAGTTAAAGGGCACAGGTGGTGGCCCCGCGACTTCCAACGTTCACAAACGCCCCAGAGAATCCGGCGGATTAGATAAAAACAAAAAACCATTAGTTACCATTTCCTCAGAAATTCTAGCTTGGAAGGCACGATGCAACCAGTAGATCAATACGCCGCACTCTCAACCACTTTCATCAGTGGAATATGGAGTTCAGGTGTTCCTGGATATTCAACAAATGGCGCTGTGAGAAAATCTTTGTGGGGATGTACACATTCATTTCCTGAACGCGGTGTACATAGCACCCCACTCCATGTCACGCGGTTGGCTGGATCTCAGTTTTGAAAGCAAGGAGGCAGCGGATAAAGTTGCTGCAGTGCGCGTTGTAATTGACCTCACCAAAGTGCAGCCGGTCATTGAAACTAAGCGCACCAGATAGACAAAATCCAACCAAATTTTTACCACCTTCGACTTTCTGCCCACTACGTTCAACCGCGCCATACTAGAACAACACCTGAAGGCTGGGCTCGCCATATATGACGAGGTTCAATCCTTTGAGATGCAACGCCTTACGCTGATGCCATACCTGTGCGCCAGCAAAGCCATTGCAGTTCTGACTCCAACCGAGGTGATAGCAAAGGATCTAACCCAGATCCCACACTCCACTTATATCAATATTGAGGGGCATACCACCCACCCTTTCCAGGTCACCGTGGACAGCGCCCCCATCTGCACCCATTGTGATGCGTTCAGCCATAAGGCACACACTTGCCCCACAAAGGAGGGCATCATATTCCAAGAACACCCCTGGCGGCCATGAACAACAGGGAGGCCCACTATGAACCAACCACCAATACTAAAGAGACCTTCCCGTGGGGAGCACAAGGGTGCTACTTACTAGTAAAGCCAATATCCCCTCAAGAGTGGAAGAAGGCCAAGCAGGCCCGCAGGGCCATGGCCAAGGAGGCGGCCAAGGTCGCCTCCACAATCCCACACTCCCAACGCCAGGAGGATATTGAGACCTTTGTGGTGGAAGCAGCTCAGGAATCTCTCAACCAATCAGATAGGGCTTCCCAAGCTGATTGGGCTACCCAATCTGAGGATCCAATGGGCGACTCAATCTCACCTGACCTTTGCACCCAAGCCTCAATTGGAACTGATTTGATCTCCAACCTACCTGAGAAATTTTTTTAATCCAACTGATGGTGCACCACACTTGAGCGCACTGCAAAAATATCATTCTGCAGTGGGGAAACCAAAAGCGAGGGCTAAAGCCAATGTGAACCTGACTGCCAAACTCACCCACTATTCCATCTATGTTGCTGCACACACCCGAGGCGCTGAGAAGTACCATGAGGATCAGGAGGAGGCTGAAGGGCCTGGGTGCCCTTCCCCTTGCTCCTAAGGTGTGATGGGGAGCCTTTACTTTAGGGATGTTGAACATCGCCAGACTCAAGGCCTCACTGTCCCAGGCTAAGAACCGAGTTTTTTACAAAAAACTTACCTGTGGACATCCAGGCCATCCAGGAGTCCCACTGTCCACGCGGTTCTGAGGATGCTTGGAAAACCATGCTCCTCCCATCCCTATCCTTCTGGTCTGAGCACTGTAGGGTTCTTGTTTAAAACAATCTTTTCAAATTTTTATCATATGAATCCTTCCTTAATGGCCAAGTCCTCATGGTCAAATTTTTGTGGGCCAATGTGGCGCACGCTATCATCAACATCTATGCCCCACCCTGTGCATGAGAGCGTCAGGAATTTTTCTTGTCAGTCAAATCCCTTCTGTTACCCCCTGACCCTTTTGTAGTTGGTGACATGAACTGTTGGTTGGACCCATCCACTAACCGCTGGCCTCCCCTCACCCCCACTCCCAGGGTCACATAGAACTTTGCGTCTTAAAGGCCACCCTAGGGTTGTTTGACACACTGCCGCGCCATGCTCCACTACTCTATAACATGTCACACCTACACGTCCAAAATGTCCAGTTAAGGTCCATGTACCGCATAGACCTTATCCTCACGCTGATGAAATTTTGTACCCAGATTTCTCACTTCCGCAAGTCAAAAATCGATTTCTCCAATCACAGGCTGGTCTCAGATTACCTTCCACCTACCCAACCCAGTGGCTCAGGCTCCGCATTAGTGCAAACCGCCCACCCAAACTCACGTCACCAAGATTTTCCACATGGGTGGATTCCGCGACTTTGACACAGGAGTTTATCACACTGTTTTGCGCTGACCCAATTTCCACCTGGTTGGCCTTCAAAGTGGACACAATCTGCCACTCTCGCCACATCTCCTCCCGCCACTCACACTCTACCTCAGCTGTCATCTCGCGCGCTCTGGCAGAGCTAGCCCACCTGGAGTCCAACATCCTGGCCATGGGCTACAGCCTTGCTTGGGGCTGTAAGCGGGAAGAAGCAGCCACCCACCTTAACGCGCTTGAGAGGCAACACAAACATTAGGTTTGTGTTCAATACAGGGCTATTGTCAAGAGAGTGTCTGTAACTCTCTCGTTCCCAGAAAGGTGATGTGGGATGCAAACCCAAATTGCTAGGGAACTAGCCGTTAAGAGAAAAGGAAAGAAGACACCTCGAATGGTGCCTGTGCCAAAGGTACCCCAGGCAAGGGTGTAGAGCGCAACATATAGTACCAGGTAGGTGAGGAACATAATAGCTTGGATGGACCCCAGAGGGGAGTCCATAATCAAGTGTAACTTGGCGTCAGGGGGCTTGGATGCCTCGATCTGGAGGGGACCTTGGCGGCCCAAGGGAGCACATGGGATTTTGGTAAATTGTGATAAAAAGTAGTGACCCACATAGTTGGAGACCTCCTCAAAGAGTTCTGCCACCAAGTTCGCCCAAGGAATCATAAGTAAAACGTAAAATAACGGGTAATTATATCTAAGAAAGTTGACCAATAAAGGAATGTTGGTCGCAAAAAACATATTCAAAATAGGGCCAGGGAAATTCAGGTTCTGCGGAAGTGCACCCAAGCCTTGACGCTCCAATAAACAGACGCTTCCATCCATTTTTGTAAAATACACCAAAAGTGCCTTCACTTAAGTAATTGATTGAGGCTTTATTTTACCTGAACATAAAATTTCATAACTTGAATGGGATTTGAACCCTTGCTCTCAATTAACTGAATCAAACCATCTTCATTTGTAATGTAAATCGTTTGTTTCAGTGCCTGGGCTGAGATAAGAGGCTGGGCGTTTTGCACCCCATTAGTATCAACCTGGGCATTCTTGGCTTGCACTCAGCGTTGATCTAAGGTGTGTTTCAGGTCAGGAAGAGCCTAAAGTTTTACCTTCTGGGCCTCCTGTTGACCAGCCTTATCTTTAGCATCAGTTCCCACTACTAAGTCATTCAACCATGACATTACTCTCTCCTCCTTCTTGGGCTCCACCCCCCCTCCAGGGGCGTTTGCTAAGGAGAAGTTCTTATGTGCTGGTGGCAACTTCATAGCAGCAACGGCTGGCTTAGGCTGAGATCCTGCAGCCTCAGGGAAATGATTATGAAATGATTTGATTAGGTCTTGGGCATGTACACAATCCCGTGCTGGCACCCAACTGTTCTCTGCTGCGAGAAACTCTTTCCAGGATACCAGGCACTTAAGGCGTCGCTTAACCCGGTGGGAGGCTACTATTTCCTCCACTTCCCATTCCAGTGCCCCATTCACAGATAAGCCTTGGGAGTCACAGGAGGAGGGCCCTCAAACAATGTCAACTTGCTTGCATGAAAGACAGAGAAGATCTGAAACACGGAGGGAAGATCCAACTGGTATGAGGCATGTCCCACCTTTCTAACTACACGGTAAGGACCAATCCTCTTTTGACCCAGCTTTTTACATGACTGCTTGATAGGGATGTTGTGAGCATCAAGCATCACGAGATCCCCTTTCTTGTATGCTGGACCCACTCGGCGCTTTCCATCGGCATTCTCCTTATAAACCAGCATAGCGGCCTCCAAACTTGTGGACACCCCCTGATGGACTTTCTTGAGAGTCTTAGCAAAGTCCGGCACCGCTTCCACTTTGGAACAACAGCTGGGCTCCATGTTAAAAGCAGGGTTAAAGCCATGGTTAGCAAAAAAGGTGAACAACTGACTGATAAATGCAAATTGTTGTTGTAGCTAAACTGGGCCATGGGAAGGTGAGGAGCCCAATCTGAATGGTCTGCGGTGGTGTAACAACGCAGAAATTGTTCCAAACACTGGTTCACTCGCTCAGTCTGCCCATCTGATTGGGGGTGATAGGCAGTTGAACGGCACGGGCAAATCTGAAGGTTTACATAACTCTTCCCAAAAGATGCAGGTGAACTGAGGTCCTCAGTCACTAATGATTTCTTGAGGAACCCCATGAAGCGCAAATACATGGGCGACGAAGAGCCTGGCCATTTCAGCAACAGTTATGGTTGTTCTGCAAGGAATAAAGTGGGCGAACTTTGTAAAGCGGTCCACCACCACCATGATTGCATCATACCCATCTGAAACGGGTAACTCCACAATGAAATCCACTGATAGGGAAGTCCAGGGCCCTTCAGCCTTTTGTACTGGTACCAGCAACCCTGCTAAAGGTTGCCGATTGGGTTTCATTTGATTGCAGATCAGGCACTCTTTACAGTACCGCCCTACCTGAACAGGCAAGCCCTTCCAATTGTAAGTGCATCGTATCAACTCCAAGGACTTTGCTTTCCCAGGATGACCAACAGTGATTCCGTCATGATGATCCTGGATGATCTCCAAGCGCTGTGGTACAGCAGGAACCCATAGGCGCCCCTGAAACCACACCATCTCATCCTTCATGTGATAACCCCCGTATAAGTCCTCCTGATTCAGGGAGCTCTTAGCGAGAACAACAGCATATATAGCTGATAACGGCTGAGAAAGAACTACCTTTCTAAACATACTATATTCTGCTGCATTTTCCAGAGGCATGAGCGCTGGCGTATGTACCATGGACTTAGGAAGTTGAGGCAGAATCATACTCGGTGTAATCATCAACTGGGTGTTGTGAATCTCTACCTCCTTTGGATTGTGAGCTAAAGCAGGGTTGCGGCTCAAAGCATCCGCCAAACCATTCTCCTTGCCCTTGGTGAACTCATAGGAAAATGTATATAGGGCAAGGGTCTCATGCCAACGGGTCTGACGTGGTGTTAGAACATGTGGAGCACGGTAGTACAACAAGGCTCAGTGGTCTGTGTGAACCCAGAATGATTGGGAGGAGCCATGTAAGTGGTGACGCCAATAAATCAGCGCCTCCACCACTGCTAATAACTCCTTGTCATATATGGCGTAGTTTAACTCATGCAGAGACATTTTCCTAGAAAAATATCCCACTGGATGCTCAGACCCATCTTCACCCACCTGTAACAGGGCAGCCGCAATGGCAAAGTTGGAAGCATCTGAGGACACAATGAACTCCTTGGCAGGGTCAACATGGCGATGGATGGATGTGGATAACAAGGTCACTTCACCGCTTGGAAAGCATCCTCTAAAATGGGGACCACTGAAGCACCTTGGCACTGCTGGCCTTATATAAGGGAGCTGCCACCTTAGAGAGATTGGGTGTGAACTTCTTGAGGAATGTACACGTCCCCAAAAAGCTCCTCAGTTCCTTGACAGAGGTGGGGGTAGGCCACTCACAAATAGCCTTCTCCTTGTCCGAGTTATATGGCCCTGGTCAAAAATGACGTTGCCCAGAAAAGTAACCTGGGACTTGAGTAATTCGCATTTACTAATCTTGAGGGTAAGGCAAGCGGCCCTCAATCTCTCCACTACCTGTCAAAGGTGTACTGCATGTGACTCCTGATCGGGGGAAAACACCAGGATGTCATCTATGTAGGCAACCGCACATACCCTCAACAAGTCCCCCAACGCAGCATCAATGCAGCGTTGAAAGATGGCAGGGGCATTCTTAAGCCCAAAGGGCATAACCTGGAACTGGAAAATCCCTTTTCTGGTACGGAATGCAGTTAACCACTCCTGGCCCTTCTTTATCCGGATTTAATTGAATAAATTATGGCAGTCCAACTTGGAGAAAACTTTTGCCTTTTCTATATAGCGTGCAATCTGAGAATCTAAAGGGATGGGATGGAGGTCGGGTACATTCACATTATTTAAATTTCCATAATCAACACATGGACATAAAGTTCCATCAGCCTTCTCCACAAAGAGAAGTGGGGAGCAAACAGGGGAGGTACGCTGAGAGATGGCACCTTTGGCCAACTTCTCCTTCACCCATACATCTAAAACCTCTTCCTCCAGGACAGTCAATGGGTATATGGGGGAAGAAATACACACCAGATCCAAGGTGAGTTTAAATTCACAATCAAACTCTGAATGTTCTGGTAGCGTATTAGCTGAAGCTGCATCAAAAGAAGGTGCCAACTCCTCCAAACAGTAAGGTAAGGAAAGACCCACGGTGGGCTTCAGCAAAGGGGCAAGAAATGGACTGGGAACATTGGGCCAATGGGGTAATTTTCCTTGAGCGTTATCTTCAGACAAGGGAACAATCAACTGGTGACCGTTTGTCAAAGATAAGGATAAAGTGTTTTCTTACAAATTTGTTTTGACGTCAAACTTCCGCCACCACTCAACGCCCAAAATAATGGGGAACAAGAGGTTTCTGATAGCTTGAAACTGGTCAGACAATAGATAAGAACCTACCTGGAAATCTAATGACTCCATGATGTTCAGTGTGGGGATACCTTGAGAAGCCCCACCTCTAACCATACCACCTGGTGAGTAAATCAACTCAAGGTAGTCAGCAAGGTTTTGGTCGATAAAGCTATTTGAGGCACCAGTATCCACCAAAATAGTTGTGCTGAACTTTCCATAAAAGGATGTAAGGGTAGCAATCAACAAGAAATATCCAGAATGGGTTTTATTCAACGCAGAAAACGCCATCAATTCACCATAAAATTCTTCCTCCAGCTTGAACAAGCCATCAGGGTATGTTTTGGAATCATAGAAGGGGAGGGATAGTGGGCCACACTCACTACTGAGGCCACATATCCCACCACACCTTCTGCAGGTGCATATACATCTTTATATTTGTAATGAAGTTCCTTTTCAACTTCCTGAGAACCCATAATCATGGTAAGGGTCAAACGAGGGTTCTCAGGAGTAATCTGATATACCAAAATAGGGTCCTCATCCAGACCATATGAGCAAATAAACGGTTCAGTTTGGGATAAATCATTCACATTATAAAAGGCGTTTTCTGGCTCTAATGAACCCACATTCATTCCAAGGGTTTGGTGTGCATTGCTATCCAGGGCCATCACACCCAAGCCCAGAGATGATGCCTTGGCATGCACCTCAGAAATGTGTTGGGGAGAAAAAATGATAATGGAATCCTTTTTGTTAAATTCAGGTTTGGACCCTCCGATGTTCCTGATTTCCGCCGAGATGGGGAGGAAATCAGTGGGAAGCATCTCATGATTCAAGGAAATATCACTAGTTGAGGACGCAATATTTATGGGGATGACCATGGGTGACATCATCGTGGCGGAATCATCTGAAACCTTTACTTCATTCTTGGGGATAGACCCCTGTACAGTTTTGAATTTAGATAAGTAGAAGGATTAGAAGGATAAGATTCCCTCATTTCAAGAGGCGCGCGTGACTTTTCAGCTTCCGTATTTATATGATTTGATCTGATGATGGCCAAATTACCTGGCCCCTTCCATGTTGGGGTGGAGAAACTACCCCAAAGGGTTTTGACAAGATGATTGAAATTGGAAGGAGGTGACTGCCAAATTGGGGACTTTCACATTGATATGTCCAAGGTCAAATGGAGAAATGACGTTTTACCTCATCAGTTAGTGGAAAAACCTGGGCTTATTTGCAGAATTCACTCAAGTATGCTTTCATTGGCCGACCCGCTTGATGAAGAGAAAAGAACTTAAAGAAGGAATGGAGTGATGCTTCATCAGGTTGATTATGCTCCAAGACCTGTTCTGAACCCTCTATTGCTTGCCACAAGAGCGGCTGTGTGCAGAGTACAGCAAAAACCCAGTCACCCGCCTCAGGAGACAACTGGGACAACAGATCCACTCCTTGCAAAAGCAGACGTGAACTAGACGAATTATTTTTCCCTAATGAGAGTTTTGGCTCAAGGGAAGCTAAGGCCTGATGAATTTCTGAGTAAATCTTGGGTGAAAGGCGGGGAGTCATGACATTAGGATTTCAAAAAGTCTGAGACCATAAGGTATGAGCAAGAAGGGTGGGCACTTCCCAATTGGTAGTTGCAAGAATAACGCTTAGACGTATCAATACAAAACCAAACGAGAAAACTGTGGTGAGCACCATTGTGGCAGTGACAAATGGCCAGCGCACCCAATTTACTAATAATTAAAGTCCCACATGGATAATTCTTATGCACATATAATAAAAAGGTTGGTCAACTAATGTCAAGAGAGTGTCTGTAACTCTCTCGTTCCCAGCAAGGTGATGTGGGATGCAAACCCACATTGCTAGGGAACTAGCCGTTAAGAGAAAAGGAAAGAAGACACCTCGAATGGTGCCTGTGCCAAAGGTACCCCAGGCAAGGGTGTAGAGCGCAACATATAGTACCAGGTAGGTGAGGAACATAACAGCTTGAGTGGACCCCAGAGGGGAGTCCATAATCAAGTGTAACTTGGCGTCAGGGGGCTTGGATGCCTCGATCTGGAGGGGACCTTGGCGGCCCAAGGGAGCACATGGGATTTTGGTAAATTGTGATAAAAGGTAGTGACCCACATAGTTGGAGACCTCCCCAAAGAGGTCCGCCACCAAGTTCGCCCAAGCTACCATAAGTAAAATGTAAACCAACGGGTAATTATATCTAAGAAAGTCGACCAATGAGGAATGTTGGTCACAAAAAACATATTTAAAGTGGGCTGGGGAAATTCAGGTTCTGCAGAAGTGTGCCCAAGCCTTGACGCTCCAACAAACAGACGCTTCCATCCATTTTTGTAAAATACACCAAAAGTGCCTTCACTTAAGTAATCAATTGAAGTCATATTTTACCTGAACATAAAGTTTATAACTTGAATGGGATTTTAACCCTTCTCTCCAATTAACTGAATCAAACCATCTTCATTTGTAATGTAAATCGTTTGTTTTAGTGCCTGGGCTGAGATAAGAGGCTGGGCGTTTTGCACCCCATTAGTATCAACCTGGGCATGCTTGGCTTGCACCCAGCGTTGATCTAAGGTGTGTTTCAGGTCAGTAAGAGCCTGAAGTTTCACCTTCTGGGCCTCCTGTCACCCAGCCTTATTTTTGGCATCAGTTCCCACTATTAAGTCATCCAACCATGACAGCTATACACATTACAGCAGGTGACACATGCTCCACTTATTTTTTTCAAAAATTCTTCACACTGCACCAGAGCTTGGCCTGCACACAGGTGCGAAGGCCAGAAAATTCCATCACGGATAAGCCAGCCAAAGTGACAATCAAGATACAAAATTATTACTCCAAGTTGTACCGATCCAAACCAATTTCGCTGGCCAAAATGGCGAAATTTCTAAATAGCGCTCACATCTGCACCATTTCCCAATACACAGAGTTAATAAGTTTTATTTACTCTGGATGAACGCTGGTCCGCCGTCTGTGGTGCACTAAATTGGAAATGCCCTGGCCCTGATGGCATTCCATATGAGCTCTATAAGAAGTATTTAAAATATTTATCCCCACTGTTGCTTGCCTTTCTTAACCAGAGCCTTCTGGAAACGCGCCTTCTACCAGGAGGGCAAGTGGCCTACACCATTACGCTATTCAAGAAAGGGGATAATCTAGACCTAGCCAACTGGCGCCCCATTTCTCTAACTAACACAGATACTAAAATTCTAACTATAATTATGGCTAACCGTCTAGGGGTTGTAGCATCTGCCACCATCTCCCCATAACAATTCATTTTCATACCCAGAAGGTCGATTTGGGACAACGTACACACTGTGGCTAACGCCTGTCAGTCCACAGCCTCTGGGGCACTTGTATTTTTAGACCAAAAGAAGGCCTATGATAGAGTAAACTGGGATTACCTCAGGTCCTGCCTACATCAATTTCGCCTACCCCCACTTCATCAGCTGGGTGATGCTGATGATGGAATCTGCGATAATGGCAGTGCGTGGCCCTGGCTTCCTCACGGAAGTAGTCCACCCTCAAAGGGGCCTACGCCAAGGGGACCCCCTTAGCCCTCTCTTATATAACTTCAGCCTTGACCCACTCTTCTTAACGTGAATGCCCGCCTCACTGGGGCCCATGTGTAAGGCCAAGCCCCAGTCAAGATGATGGCATTTGCTGATGTTTGTGTGGTCAGGTTGTCTAACAATAATGATGCACGCGTGCTTAAAACCCTTATCCAGGTTTACTCCCAGGTAAGTAATGCTGCAATAAACGCCTCCAAAATTGAAATCATCCTCCATGGTCAGTATTGAACCCGCTGGGCCTCAGCGGCCTGTTTCCAGCCCGGCCCAGATTCTCACACACGTGCCTGCTTACCCTGCCCACCCCACACCGCCCCACTTGTGCTCCCCTTTGTGCAGCGCCCCACTATTGGCCCTGTCCGCCATTTGGGGGTGTGGTTGGAGGCAGGCGGGTATGCCTCTACAGAGATGGAAAGCCATATTCTAGATAACGTGATGAAGTGCATAGCCTCCCTCAGAGCCCACCCTACTTCCCTTACTGGCAGGGTTGTTCTAGCCAACTCTATGCTCCTCTCTAAAGTTTGGTTTGGAGCCCACGCCATCGCCTTCTCCCCAGGTTTTTTCAAATCTCTATATGCCCTTCTACAAGGGTGGCTCTGGTTGGGCCGCCCACCGCCAGTGCGTCTTGAGGTCATGTTTGGCTCTCGCCATAGTGGTGGCATGGGCCTGCTTGACTTTGAGGCCCATGCTGCAAAGATACTGGGCACCTGGATATCGGCTGTCACCATCCCTACGCTCCCCTCCCAACACTGGTCCCACGCGGCCCACTCCAACTTCTCCCGCGCCCTGGGCCTTGCCAATCCGTCACACCCTCACTCCTTGATGAAATATCTGGCTTCCCACCCTTCAGCAGCTGGTCCTCATGGTACTGCACCCCACTTTAAACAAATCCTTCTCTTCATGCGGAGCGCTGAGTGGAGAATCCGTATTTGTGGGCACACAGCCCAGAGAGGGCACCCCTCTCCTTGATTCACACAGGAGGTACAGGGTTTACCCATTCTGGACAGATTAATACCCACACGGACTATGTTCTAACCAGGGCGGACTACCTGGACATGATGGACATTCCTTATTCCCTTGAAACCCAGAAGACAATTTGAAAATACGTCCACCACCCTCTGCTGCTGCATCATATCCGTTCCCATGTGTGGCGCTGTCTGAGGGAGGTGTACCATACTGCTGAGCGCTCTAACGCTTTATACTCATCCTGCGTCGTGTGTGGCCAGTATGGAACGCTGTTTACCGCCTGGAGAAGTGCCCTACCTCTAAAGCTATATGGTGTGAGGTGCAACGTCTGCTTTGCCAGGATCAGACACATCCCTTCAGTTTGTCTATGGATATGTTTGCTTTATCTATGGTCTCCCCTCTCCAACCTCCCTCTGTGCTCTGGTGGTTGCGATCGCCATGTGGACCATTCACACGATTGTCTTGGATGCCATTGCAGGCTCCACCCCCACCCTCCCAGAAGCTGTCCACCGGTTCTGGTCCCACTTGGTGGACCATTTTCAAGCGTGGATGTTTGGATACCTCCCACAGCGTCGCCGTCAGTTGGTTTCCTCCTGGTTCCCAGTTTGGTTCATCAACTCAGACCCCTTCCTACACACATGCTCAATTGTGGTTTCGGCCCCTTTACACGTTCCCCCTCCTCCCTGTAGTGGCATTCCCGCTGGCAACAGGAGATAGCATTGCTTCTCTGGGGTGCCTCCCCTGTTCTAAGTCCATTTTCTTTGTGTCTTTTCGGAAGTGTCCATCCCCTGGTCAGCCTTCCCCACAATAAATTCAAATATAAAGAAGGAGACTGCATTATAAAAGTGATGAAATGGGTGTGTAGGGCCTGGGTGAGCCTCAATTGTCAGGAGACTTATTGATGATGCAACCCAACCAGTTGGAGTAGGTGATGGATAGTGGGGCGAACTAAGTGGCGGAAGTAGCATTTGGTACTCAATGTGAGTTCTGCTGGTGGCGACTGGGCTGAGCCGTAGAGGTCCTCATGGTAGAGGGAATGGATGTGGCGTGGAAACGACCTGTGCAGGCACCTGCAGAGTAGATGCCATTTATTAGTTGTTGTACAACCTCGTTAAGGTTCTCATATTGAAGTTGGTACTAAATTCCATCAAAGAGAAGGTAGGGTGAACTGGAAAAGCAGCTCAAAATTCTAATATTCCAGGTTGAGCGGCCAGTATTTCATGCCGCAAGGTACTAACCCATTAGGTAACGCTTCTTGACTGACCAGCATCTTGGTCTTCAGGGCTTCTAGTATTTTCCTTTGTGATAGACGTTATCACTTGGGAAAACTCGGAGCCCCCTGTAGTGAGCACCACATTTTTCAGTGCTACAGTTCTATAGACTGGCGCCAAGGTCAGAAGGTGGCTCAAAGCTGATAATTTGCAGAAAAAGGTTGATAAGGAAGTGAAAAGTTAGTTAAGTTATTGTATAATTATTAAGCTTAAAAGGATACAATATTTATAGGGTGAGTTGGGACTTGGTGCCTCAGGGATCGTCGGGGCCCTATACATTCAGGATCCTTCCTAATCTTCTGGAATAGCTGCCTCGTGGATCCTCAATGGATTGTGCTTCCCAACTGACCGAATCGGTGGAAACGCCATTCCATGTGACTCAGAACTTGGGGAGGGGGTTCCTGAAGCCAATTCACCTTGGGTAGGTTCAGAAACTGATTCAGTAAAGCCCATTCTGGAAGTGGGTATTTCGATTCATTTGTTATCATAAATTCTGACAGAGGTAGTTTTTAATATTGGAGCCCAACAAACGGCTTTTACCTCCCAAGCGACTCATGCAATGAATTTCAGCTGAAGTGCTTTGATCATACTTCCAAAGTTAATCAGACTGAAGCCCCCCTTCTTCACCTCCTGACACAAGTTAAAGAAACTGGTTTTTTGACGCCCACCCTCGCCAAATGAACTAGAATTATTTTGTATTTTTCTGATGGAAGATGTTGGCAGTGGAATAAATCTGGCAATGTACCATAGTCTAGAAAGAATGAAACGTGTTCATGACACTGCCCTGCCCTGATAAGATAAGTTGAGCCATTGCCACTTCCAAACCACTTTTCAAGGTCCACTTCATGTTTGAGCCAAATTTTGCGTGGTGACGCCCTCTTAGGGATGGGACACCCAAGATACAGAAACTCCTCCTCTGTTGCCATCCAGAGGATTAAGCTCTTTGGTGCCACACCCAAAGTTGCCATTCTGCCAATGGGCCAAGCCCTGGATTTCGACAGATTGACCTTAGCGTTGCTTGCGTTCTGGTAATCTTCATAATGTTAATCACCATCTTCTCCTCCTCCAACGAAACATAAATCCACATATCATCTACAAACATTTAATGAGATTAATCCTTGCCATAAATGGTAAGTTTCCTCCCGCCTTACTTTCACAAATCCATGAAAGGATCTCTATTACAAGAACAAACAACAATGGAGATAGGGAGTCTCCCTGAAGCACACCCCTACACACCTTAAAGGGGTGGGAGAGGACTCCATTTATATAGACAACCAATGATGTCCTAATAAATTAATTTAATAAGTCTCAACAAATGCCCTTGATTCCAAACCTACTTAACACTTCCCAAAGAAACTCATTAATTACCCAATCATACGCCTTCTCTTGATCAAGAAACAGTAGCCACCCCCTCTGGTCATACTGTATACTTGCCCACTCTTCTATCAGGTAAAGCAGCATCAAGTTATTAATAATTGTGCGTCTTGAAATAAAACCATTCTTCTCTTTCCCAACAACGTCCGCCACAACCCCCTTTAGTCGATTGGTTAAGATCTTAACTAAGATCTTATAGTTAAAGTTAAGCAGAGTCAAAGACCCATAGTTCCTTATGAGAGAGGGATCGCCCTTCTTATACAACACCACCACCACACCTTTTAAAAAACGCCAGCTCAATTGTACCAGAAGCTAAGAGTTGGTTTAAAGCTCAGCAAGCATCTCAGACATTTCTGTCCAAAATAACTTGTAGAGCTCCAAATAAACCCATCATCCCTGGGAGCCTTGCTATTCTTGCCTTTGCGGATGGCGTCCAACACCTCTGAATTTCAGATCTTGCTACCCAGTAGCAGCTGAGTCTCAATTGGCGGTACTACATACCGCTTGTGAGTAATTTGGATGCCTCTGGCTCATTCTCAGAAGAGCCATAAATGTCCTCATAGTAGGATTTAGCCACCTCAGCCATGAAAGCTGCATCTTGTACCTCAACTCTCTCATTACAAAGTGACAAGATCCTTGCTAAAAGTCTGAATGCCCCTACTGCCTTGTGGAGTAGATCCACATTGCTTTTAGAATCCTCATTTCATCTAGATTTCCTTTACTAAGCAATCCTCCATGAAGGCTCCCATCAATTTTGCATATAATTCAGCTTTGGATGTGTAGGAAGATGCCCCCATGACTGCAGCCTGCTTAAAGGTACTCTCAAAGCCCCTCTCCTCGGTTTCAACCTCAAACGCATGGCCCCATCTGCCTCCCAAAGATTCACAAGCCATATTGATATCATCCTTCATCTATAACCATTATAAAGCATCTGACTTACCCACAATCTAGCTTTTCAACCACCTCACCTTCTTCCACATGGTATCATATGTGGACTCCACCTCAGGAGTTCAGGGTTCAGTCTCCAGATCCCTTTCCCTGCAGAAGCAACCTTGGGGCCACTGATTTGTAGTTAAAGGGGCCTGTGGTCTGAAGCATCTGGATAATGATTCTGAAAATCAACTTGCAGTGACTCAGGAAAGGATGTGGCACTGAAAAGATGTCAGTGTGGGAGAAATGATCCCCTGTATGTGAGTCTACCCAGTCTTTCCCTCCTCACCACAGCCCGCTCTCCACACATCCAGTAGGCTGAGGTCAATCATTAAATCGGCCAACTTGTGGGCTCCAGGATCAGAATCCCAGTTTCCTGAAGCCCCAACCCTGTCATCCCTAAAGAAGACACAGTTCATATCTTTCCCCAGGACTACTGACCTCAAATGCCTTACTCCTGGATCTTCAGGATGACCTTATGAAAGAAGGTCTTCCGTTCAGAATCAGAATTGTGCGCGTAAATGCCAATAAACCAAAATGATTCCTCTCCAATCAGTGAATTACTGCCACTGCTCTTCCAGGAAACAATACCCTTTATCCAACACCTTGACCTTGTCTGCCCACCAGACAAAATACCCCCTTTGGTTTCTCTCCCTCCCCTAAGGGTTAGTCTGAGTTTGGTTGATTCAACAAGTGAGTGTAAAATGATTGCTTTAGAGGAAACTGGAAAGCCAGTCCTCTTCCACCCCAGGTTTGGACTTAGTCTCAGTGAGGAAGCTGATATCTATCCCATGTTGTTGCAATTGGAGTTTCATCCACTGCCGCTGCTTGAGTCCAATCAGACCCCATGCATTGGCAAATTCAACCCTGATAGCCATAGGTTAAAAACCAAAGAGGCTTCATTGTCATGATCCGGGGGTCCCCATCCTCTTCCACATCAGCTGGTTTAGCGGGACCACTTTTCTTCCTCCCCTTTCCAGTACTAGATTGGTCTGGGGGTGGAGGCTCCTTGGTCACAATGCCTCCGGAATCTTAACATTGTCAGGGTTCTTGATAGATCCCACCGCTTCAGTTGAGGGCATTGGTTAGGAGGCTCTGGCCCACTATTGCTAGCAGGCAATACCTCCTTCACCTCCGCCTCTTCCCCTATGAGCCTTGCACGCTCCGTTCCACTCACATCCCTAATGGTCGCCCACCTCTTAAACAATCGCTTGATGGTAGAACCCCATCCATTTGGAAATCAGCCGTTTCCAAAATGTCCTTTGCAGATTGGGACAAAGCAGCACTTAGCTCAATTAGGAGTCTAACGGCTTACCGCACCTTCCAAGTCTGATTTAACTCCTTGTTGACCTTCCTTGCGCTTTTCAGCACTCCAGTCACCGCCTCTAAAGTGATGCCAGCCGCTTCTTCCTCCCTTGCTTTGGCTGACATCTCAGTTAGCTTCTCCAACGCCTTCTGGAGAGCCAACTTCTCTTTCTCAGAGGGCGCCATTACTGACACCCTCGTGCTAGGCCTGCTAGGTTTGGCCACTGCCGCAGAAGATTGAACCTGAGGAAATTTGGCTCTGACGTACCCCTTCGCACCACATAAAAAGCACCTGTCCAGCGGTACCACAGGGACACTCCAGGTCCCCACAGTGACTGAATGAGGTAATTTTTCTGTATGCTTTCGAAATTTTAACCTTTAAAACCCAGTCCTCAGATCCTACGGTGAACTTTCTCAAGCTAATGTCTTTCTGCTTTAAGTTTTTTACCATCTTGTTCTCGTTAGATGAGATCACTCTGCCAAAGCCTTTCAGCTGAGACATCATGGCCCCTCTAGTGATCACAGGTGGTATGTCCTTCAGAATTAACCTTCTGATCTTGGTCCCAATGTCAGAACATACAGCCTCCTCATTCTTTGTGCTCAAACTGGCAGCCAAAACTGTTCCTTTTGAATCTTAGACTGGAAGGTTATAAATTTTCAGCCCAGGAGCCAAATGTGAAATATGGAGTGGTGCGAACACACAAACCTTAATCACCCTGACCATGAGCATCTCCTTAGACCACCCAGTATTCACTTCCATGGCTTGAATCCTCTTGAGGCTCTCCACCATTCTCGATGTCAGATCCTTGGATATGATGGAGTTTCCCGTTTCAAAAAGCTTGGTTCCAGCACCAAATCCATTAGCAGCTGCTGCTGCAAAGGAGACCAAAGCCCCCTATGCAGCAGAGGCCACCCCTGCTATTAATTTTCTAATGGAGTTGGTCTCTCCAGTTTGTTTTTGAGATGAAGTTTGCTCTCCAGGCCCTTTTTGTGTGGGAACCATTGTAGCCCTTTCAGTTCAGTCCATCAATTTGATACGTGAGTGCTCTTGCCTTTTGCTGCATCAGTGTAAGCCTACATAAGCTAATGGCCGCTATCCAGGTTTCAGGACAACCTAGAAAACCACGGTGATTATTGTAGACAAGTGAGCTGAAGCCCAGCCAATCAGGATTGCCCCATCCTTGTCACTGAGATCTTCTTTATAGAGCCCCACATCATAGGGAGTTAGTGTGACAGACAATATGCCTGACTCTTGCCTCCCCCTTCCTGCCCATATTCCCCCCAAAGGAGAGTGGAAGCATCCGCAAGAACAGGTTGGGTTACAGTCATTAGCTTCCAACCCACTCCCCATCCAAACCACTACAGGACCCTTCTAGGGCGCCTCTATGGGTTCTGGTGTTGGCTACTCACCCATGTTTCCACAAGCTTACCTCAGTCACGCCACGTGAAGACCCCAGCTTACCCTACCTAGCTCCCTTTTTAATCTAATTTGACTAAACGCATTGAGGCAATCTAGCTTGGAAAATACCTTAGCCTTCTTCACATAGCGCGCAATCTGAGAATCCAAAGGGGTGGGATGTAGATTTGGTACAGTGGCATTATTGAGGTTCCCATAGTCTACACATGGGCATAGTTTACCTTCAGCCTTCTCAACAAAGAGAAGTGGGGAGCATACAGGGGAGGTACGCTGAAAAATAGCGCCTTTGGCTAACTGCTCCTTCACCCACACATCTAACGCCTCTTCCTCTCAGACATTCAATGGGTATATGGGGGAAGAAATACACACCAGATCCACAGTGAGCTTGAACTCACAATTGAACTCAGAGTGATCAGGTAGTGCGTTAGTGGATGCTGAATCAAAGGAACATTCCAAACCATCCAAACAATAAGGTAGAGGAACCTCCTCAGTGGGCTTCAGCATAGGGGCAAGGCTAAGGGTGTGAAGATGGGGCCAGTGGGGAAAATCGCCCTGAACGTTAGCCTCAGACAAAGGAACAACTATTTTATGACCATTCTTTATGTAAGGGATAGGGTATTCTCTTTCAAGTTGGTTCTGACGTCAAACTTTCGCCTCCACTCCACACCCAAGGTGATAGGGTACAAGAGGTTTTTGATAGCTTGAAAGTGATCGGACAAGTGGTACTTGCCAACCTGATAGTCTACTGTCCCAACGATCTTCAAAGTTGGAATACCTTGGGATGCCCCTCCCCTAACTATACCACCTGGCAAGTAACTCAGCTCGAGGTAGTCAGCTAGGCTTTAATCTATAAAGTTTTCAGAGGCGCCGGTATCCACCAGAATAATGGTGCTGAATCTCCCTAAAGGGGAGAAAAGGGTAGCAGTCGTAAAAAACCCTAATGGTCTTTATTTAAAGCAGAAAACGTCAGTACATCACCACCAAAATCTTCATCTGGCTTTAACATTTCACCCTGGTATGATTTTGAATTGAAGAATGGAGAGGGGTACATAGCCACTCTTACTACTGAGGCCACATATCCCACTATATTTTCAGCAGGGGCATAAACATAGTTGTATTGTAAGCGCAGCTCCTTTTCAACTTACTGAGCGCTGCAAATCATTGAAGAGGTCAAACGGAGCTTTTCTGGGGTGATTTGAAACACAGGAGTAGATTCCATATCTGGGCCATAAAAAAGCAAATATGATTCAGAGGTATATATAAGGTTCTCATTATAAAACGCGTTTTTAAACGTGAAAGACCCTATTCCCATAACATCAACAGAATGCCCGACATTATCCAAGGCCAACACCACCAGGCCATCTGCGCCAGTTCTGATGGCATCTTCTGAATGTGCTGCTGAAGTAAACCCCATTTATTTAACTTGATTTTGGAATTTTTGGCGGGAAGTTGGGGAATCATGACTTTCAGACACAGAAGCATCCATATCCACTGAGTACAAGCATGAAGGGTGGGTACTTTCCGGTTGGAGGCAGCCAAAATAACGCCAAGATGCTCTAACCTTTGGGGAAAAGAGGAAACAGTGGTGCGGCTGACCACAGCCAAAGCCAACAGCTGGCACCCACCATTTACACTTTGGAAAAGTCCCACACGAAAAAAGTTTGTGCACATAAAATTAAGTGATTGGTTGACTAATGTAAAGAGAGTGTCTATAAATCTCCTGTTCCCAGCGTGATAGTGCATGGTGCACAAGGCAACACTAAGGAACTAGTCACCTGAATAACGTTACTAGAGCCCAGCAGAGGGTGCTGGAGCAATAATAACTTAAGTAGTAGAGTGCGATCTTTAGAGTAAATAACCAATAAAAAATAATGCAGTGCACAGAGGTAGAAGGGGTAAGCGTTCCAGGTTGTAGGGAACCTGGGATAACCAATGGTGCACTAGGGGATAACCTAATCATATTTTTAATGGAATTATTAAAGTAGCATGAGACCTCTTCAAAGAGGTCCGCACACAGGATCATCCAAAATAACATAAATAAAAACTGGGAAAAATGGGAAAGTTTATTGTGGAAAGTCGACCAACAAGGAAATTTAGTCACAAAAATCAAATTTAAACTTAGTTGGGATAAAAATGGGTCTGCTAAAGTGGTTTCAAGCACCAATTCACCAATAGGCAAACACTTCTATCCAAATTATTAGAATACACTGAAACTGTCTTCACTCTAGTAATCAATTGAAGTTGTACCCTACCCAAACGCGTAATTTTATAAATAGAACAGGTTTTGAAACCCCGTTCCCCAATCAACTAAATTGAGCCATCTTCATTAATTGAATAACATGTCCGTTTTAACGCCTGAGCTGATACAAGGGGCTGGGCGTTATGCACTTCACTAGTATTGACCTGGGAATATTTGGCTTGTACCCAGCGTTGCTCAAAAGTGTGCTTGAGGTCAGAGAGTGCCTGAAGTTTCACCTTCTGGGCCTCCTGCCGCCCAGCCTTATTCTTGGGGTTATTGCCTACTATCAAGTCATTTTCTCATGATAATTTAGGTATGGTTCTTATAAAGGAATCAACAAACCATTTCAATAATTGTTAGTCCATATCATCACAGCGTTTGGGTGCCAGACTGGTGCCATTATCCAATTAGATCTTCAAATTTTTCTAAGAAATGGTTGACGTTATCATAATCCTTCAGGAACATGCAAAGGATTTTCTCTCATAGTTATGTGATGGATACCTGAAACTTGGCACAGGCATGCTCCTGCCATTTACCCCAGGTGTCAAATGGGAGGTTGGCATTGTGTCACCTCCTTTCCAACCTTTTAAATGGCTGGTTGCCTCCCAGAGTCATTGGTGGTCACTCAAATCATAGTCATTACCCCAGGAGTTATAGGCTTCTAACCATTCATCTATCTGATCATTTCAAAATTTCTCTATAGCCTGCCTTGTGTAGAGTCTCATTAATGCCAGGGTTACATCCTGGATCTGGAAGGCATTTGCAGGTTCCCTGGCAGGATCACCAATCTGTTAGGGGGCTAGGGGATTCTGCTGTATACCCTTATAGTGACTGGTGGCGTAGCATAATTCTCATGGCTTTCAGGGTCATTAATTCTTTAGTCATCATCAGACATCCTAGTTGTTTATACCTAAAAATTACCAGGGAATGACATCTCTTAAAGCATAAAATTAACAAACATAACAGAAAGTTAAACTCTATAATCTTATACTTCATTGTGATAAGAACTTAAGGTGTTTATACCTGTTTTTTAGAAAAATTTAGTGCTTAATATGTTCTAGGAAAATCAACTGAACTCAAGATAAGAAATAAATATTCATTGAATGTGGAATTACTATTTCAATAAATCATTTCAGAATTTATAACCTGTTTGACACCAAAGAACCAAGTTAAAATCCAAACCACCTAATCTAGTACCCGAAATTAAATTACTTAATCACAAAGTCAATCTAGTTTAAAAATCCATGAGTTTAACCAATTAGATCCCCTTGTGGGGCAGTATAGCACTGATTTCTGCTGATACAGCGAATAACTATAAAAACTAACTGATCCTTAAAAAATTAACAATGTTTTATTTGTATTACTATATTTTACCAATTTTTATATAATGCCATATCAAAGTAATTAATTTTGCATAAGATAGATTTTATACTAACATATAAGCTAATTAGTTTGAAGCAATAACAATAAAATTTGATTCATTTGGGGAAGGTCATCCAGGGGAAACACGCTTCTGATATAGTGAGGATAAAATAATGAAAAAATGTAAATTTAAGACAACCCTGAGGGTTTATAGCGCCTCTTGTTGTCTCCAGGACCACCAAGTTTAAATAATAGGGGTATTTATGCTGACTTATCCTTGGATGCAGCATTAGTGAAGAAATGAGTCAATTTTTAGGAATAATATGGAAAACCAATAATTGAATGCCCTTCTATTGCGCGGTGTCATGTTTTCAAATATCTATGCTTAGTTATGTTCCAATATATGGTAGTGAAAATGATTGATGGCTTCTTGTATGGTAAACATTGATCCTTTGAATGACTACAGTACTATAGTATGGATTGTCCATAGTGCTATTGCTACTATCAACTCATGTAGGGATGGATAGGTGACTCCATGTTGAAAGCAAACATGTTACTAGCCAGACTAAATGATTGTCAATTGTCATGCTGGAATAGGCGCGTGGTCTCTTTCCAGATAAAACTGATGTTGAACATTATTCTATA
The DNA here is from genome assembly GCA_022478985.1 of Massospora cicadina. Lineage (NCBI taxonomy): Eukaryota > Fungi > Entomophthoromycota > Entomophthoromycetes > Entomophthorales > Entomophthoraceae > Massospora > Massospora cicadina. The sequence continues at coordinate 24,682 of JAKSZP010015006.1, forward strand.
TGGTGTACTAAGCTTCTTTAGTGGCCACATATTGTGCATGAAGAGTGTGCAGCGTTCAATCGTTCTGCTGTGTGATATACTCTCCTCATTCATCTTCATACATGTGCCCATATCCTGGGTTGTAGTAGTGAGTGATATGTGTATTTTCTAACCATTATTTGGGTCTCCAGGCTATATGGTATATCCATATGATAAAGGTAATCATACCTGGCTTTGATACTTGGATTTCGGTTTATTATGTTATCTGTAACTATTTTTCATTTACTTCCTGTCTGTGAGTTAGCCTTGGGCATCCTCAGTGACTGATCTTGACACATATGTGGATCTTCCACTCTTCACTTCTCATGGCTAGAAGTATTCATTTAAAGTGTACAGGAGTGCCATGTGGTCCTGCAGCCATTGGGTGAGACGCCAGATACCTAATCGATGAGTTTGGATGATCCGTGTTTCTTAATCGGAGTGCTCATGTAAAATTAGATCTTGCTGCTCTAGCCCAATGTATGTTGGCAGGTCTGGACTAGTCACTTGAGCTATCCAGGATCCTAGTATATGGGTCGCTTGCTCTACATAATTAGTTAGCCCCATAACTCAATTTCTCCTAGGGCTAATTAGGACTTCAAGGCGCACAGGGGCATTATGGTTGGACCAAAGGTATCCCTGTATTAAGGCATATATTGTATTAAATAATGGGGAGAAAGCAATTGAATGGGCTGTAAACTATATGATTGATAATATCATGAAGTTGGCTATCATAACTCTTCCTGTTAGACCTGTTTGATGTTCATGCAAGGAGGCACTACGTTTTATTATTTTACCTAGAAGTTGATTTTCCATAATGGTGTTGACATAGTCTCCTGCCTCTAGCCATCTTCCCAAGTGACGGACAGGTCCAGCTTCTGGCTTGGTAGTGAAGGTAAGTTCAAGTGGGGTTGTCATAATTCGAGATAGCAATAAAATTAAATTCCCCATTTCTGTATTATGCCATACCAAATCAGTTTCTGAACCTACCCAAAGTGAATCAGCTTCAGGAACCCCCTCCCCAATTTCAAAGTCACGTGGGGCGGCGTTTCCACCAATTTGGTCAGGTGGTCAACACAATCCATTGAGGATGCACATGAGGAGGCCATTCCAGAAGATCAGTAAAGATCCTGAATGGATGAGGCCCTGAAAATCCCAGAGGCACCGAGTCTAAACACACCCTATAAATATCAAATCCTTCTAAACCTAATAAATTACCCAATAACTTACCCAACTTTCGACTTACTTCTTGACCTTTTCTGTGACTTAGCAGCTTTGAGCCACCTTCACACCTTGGCGCCAGTAAGAGAAATTTAGTGCTGACAATAGTGGTGCTCACTACAGGGGCTCCACGCTGTCCCAAGTGGAAACGTCTATCACAATGGAAAATACTAGAAGCCTAGAAGACCAAACCGCTGATTGGTTAAGAAGCGTTTCCCAAAGGGTTAGTATCTCATGGAATGATTACCAGCTGCTCAAGCTGTAATACTAAAATTCTAAGCCGCTTTTCAGTTCACCCTGCCTTCTATCAATGAAAAGCCAGTACCAACTCCAATATGAGAACCTTAACGAGGTTGTACAACAACTAATAAATGGCATCTACTCTGCAGGTGCCTGCACAGGTCGTTTCCACGCCACATCCATTCCCTCTACCATGTGGGACCTTTACAGCTCGGCCCAGTTGCCACCAGCAGAACTCACATTGGGCCCCAAACATTACCTCCGCCATTTTGTTCACCCCTTCATCCATCACCTACTCCAACTGGTTGGGTTCCACCATCAAGAAGTCTCACACCAATTGGGGATATCCCAGGCCCTAAACCCACCTTGTCAATTTTTATAATGCAGCCTCCTCCTTCGTTCATGACAATCATGAGGCTATAATTGATAATTGATGGATGATTAATGAAGTATGAGATCAGGTAATGGTGTTAGATCATGGGATCTCTGAGTACCTTGAGAATGAGCTGCTTTGGAATGTCTAACACCTCAAAACAACTTGGAATCAACGCCTCCCCCAAGACAAGGATCTGATAGGGACCCTACAACAACACTATCAGGAGCTGGCCTTCCGCAACTACCCATCTAGGGTGAAGGGCCTCAGGGGCCTGAAGGCCCTGTGGGGCGTGAGGGGCCTAAAGGGCCAGAGGGTCCCTGAAGACCCCCTGGACCCACAGATCTCTTGGCTCCCACCGCTGCTGGCCCTGAGGACCCCTGGCGGAAGGATGTGATGACAGCCTTGGCTGTTTTACGTAAACATATTAGAAATGTAGCCAAAGGATGCAGACTCCAAATGGATGGAGTCCCTCCTGACCCTAGGGTCTCCCTAGATGCCCTGTTGGATGAAATGGGCAACTTAAGTATTTTTGTCGAGCTCACAATGCCTGCATCTCTCAGCTGGAGCAAACTTGTTAAAGGTTCAAGATCCACCTGACCACCCTCAAAGACCAGTTTCACCGCCAGCATGCCAACATACAATCTCTAAAAGAGCAAGTTATGGACAAGGTTTCCATTTCCTCCATCAACAAAATTTTGGAATAATGTCCAGGAGAAACTTAGGGCCTATGACGCCAGCTAGACCAGAAGGGCCCCTGCAACTATGTGGAAACTGAGGTTTCAGAGCCAACACTTAGACCTGGTGATACACCCTCTCCGCTCCTCTGGTAACTGACTTTAAACCTATTTTTAAAGAAAGGTTTATTACTGGCCAAGAGAGCATTGCATCCTTCCTGTATGCTTATAAAAGCTCCTTGGAGAAGGCCACCAATTGGCAGAAGGTAAGACATATCCACTCCTGCCTAATAGCACTACCCAGGAAATCATGACCACTCATTTAAAGGAGTGCACAACTTGGGATCAGGTCCGCATGGCTTTAATCCAAGAGTTTAGTAGCAACCAAACCCTAGCCAACCAAAAACAGGCTTTTATGGGTATCCAATTAAACAAAGGAGAAAGCCTCACAGAGTTCACATGCCACTTTTATGCCCAAGCTCAACTCTTAGTCACCACATTTTGTATCACCCTGGATAACGCTATTACTGCTGTCATTTCTGCGTTGGGATCCTACCCTCAGGTCCAGATGCATATGATCGACCAGAAGAATGGGTTTACCTGCATCCAAGAAGTCAAGGAGGCCCTTAATGAGATCCATATGTCAACTTTACACTTTAAGGCTACCTCCACTGTCACCTCTAACCGTCCTAGAGTCCATGTGGTCAAAACCCAGAAAAACCCTTGATCCAGATGTGCTTACTATAACGTTTCCTGGCACAGCGCCAAGAACTTCTGGAAGTGACTTGCCGATGATGCTGGAAAAGGGCTGTCAGCATGAAGGATAAGGCACTTCATGCTGACAACCCTACCCAGCCTCAAGGATCCTCTGCAACCTAGAACAAACCAGGAGCTATGTCATATTTAGAAGAAGTTTCAATAACTAATGATAATAAAGAAATTGATACTGCTTACTTTTCTTCTGATGACACTCCCATGTTCCTCACTCTGCCGCCCCAGTTTGGAAGTCTGGTCACCCAGGTCGCAGTTCAAGTTCATAAAATATTAGTCCATTCCATAGTCGACAGTGGCTTTCCCATAAATGTCATATCCTGCAAATTGATGAAATGCATCAAGATCGCTCCCAATATGCCGCACTATATGGAGTATGGCACAGCTGACCCCCAGTGCACCTGATCTATAGGGGCTTATTCCCCTCTACCAATACAATTTGGGAAGCTCGCTTTAGACATGTCCGCCATCGCTCTGGATAACCCTATCTATGACCTGCTCCCTGGGACTCAGTTTCTTTGAGACTATTTGTCAGTGCTCCATTATGACGGCGGCTTTCTATCCTTACTTGGGCATCATATCCTGCTTATCTTTGAGACCCCCTGCGACTCCAAAACTGAGGTCAAAGCCCAAGCTTGTCTGCTAGAGAGTAAAAGCTGAATTGATCAGCTCAAATATCATATTAGGGGGTTCTGAGTCTGACTGCCCCCTCCTGCTGTTGATGGGTGTGAGTTTTTGAGTATTAGCTCGCTTATTAAATGTATTCCTGTTTTGCTAGTTGGGAAGAGTTTCAGCTGATAAATCCTCAAAAATGCTATGTGTCTTATGGTATTTCCTAACCTTTCAGAAGCTCACAAAGCTAAACAACAATATCTGACTCTCTTGGTCTCTTCTAGGTTAATTTTCCCTCTCTAATCGGGAACTCTTCAGACACAAATAATTATGACAAGCTCCCCTGAATGTTTGTCTACACTCTTAATATGAAGATTCAAATAAGATAAGAAGATATGAGATGAAAATATGAAGATATGGAAAGATGATTTTATTTTAGGGCCAGGCGCTGGTATTTTATACCTCTAAGACATCTCCTGGCCATACTCATCTAATAGATGAGTTAATTAAAACCATACCAATCCGCTATGGATTATGGCAGTGGTTTATTGAAATATCCCCAAGTTAATTTGGCCCTTGAATTAACTTAATTACAATCATTTCAGCCCAATTGAAGGCACTACTACTTTCATAATTGGGAAGATTTTAGGCATAATATTAGAACCTTAGCGGTGTATATTTGCCTTTCATTCAGCCCAACTATGTTTCATCATACAGCGGATGAAATACAATAAGTGGGGAAAAGAATAAATAGAATTTGAATAATGATGCACCCCTAAATGGGACGTTGGCAGGCCTCTCAATAGTACTAGGTACTCCCTAATTGGGAAGTCCATATATAAGTACTATCATGCCAATTACGGTGATTGACATAAATAAAAATTATTATTTATTAATTGTATTTTCATTAAATTCATAAATACAATTAAGTTTGTGCCGTATATTCACTTGGTTCACCCAAGTGGTTCCCATAATCGGCCATAAAGTAATAATATCATAGCTATTATTAGCTATCATAATTTAGCATCTCAGATGCAATCAGAGCGGTTATGAGGTGAATCTGATTTATCAGATTATGCAGATGAATTGGGAAGGATCAAAGGATTCATCAATGGGAGTAATTTATCAGCATTGATGGTTTTCTCAAAGGTTTTTTTTTTAAGTCAACCATCAAAATCTAACAATGGGCAAGAAGGCTTGCCAATTTACTTACCTAAGGCAACTACCATTACCCCAAAATCTCAGGTCATCATCAATACCCAAATACCATGTCAACCTCCTCTCGGGGTACCTGCTAGAGGTCTGAGGCCTAAACAACCCACCCCCAAAGGAGGTACTAACCTGTCCAGGGATCCTAGATCCAGCCTTTGCCGGATCTATATCAGTGCTGTTGACCAACCTTACTGATAAACCCAAAATAGTAGGTACAAACAGCCCTGCCACCTATGTCCGCCTACTACCAGTGGAAGCTATCGCTGATGTCTGAAACCTTGAGGACTTTATAGACTTTGGCTTGGAAGGTCCACCCCTGGTTAGTCTAATTAATACTAATATCAGTAAAGACCTTTCAGATGACCAACAGCATAAGGTCCTAGATTAGTTGGAAGAATATTCAAACCTATTTTCAACCTCAACCTATGGCTTTGGAAGAATGAACGGGGTCCTCCATCATGTAGAAACTGGGGATGCTCCTCCCTTCCAGTCCCAACCTTACTGAAAGAGCAAGGTCAAGGAGGCCCAGGTGACCATTGAGCTAAAACAACTACTCAACGCCAGACTCCTGGTGCCCTCATGCAGCCCTTGGGCCTCTCCTCTTCTGCTGGTTTGAAAGAAGGAAGGCAGCCATTGGGTGGTGATGGATTATCAATGACTTAACTCCATCACTAAAAAGGACAGTTATCCTTTACCTTTAATTGATAATTCCCTCTGTCTGCTCACCAGATCCCAATACTTTCCGCCATAGACCTTGCCAGCGGGTATTGGCAGGTTGAGCTCGCCCCTGAAGATCGCGCCAAGTGCGCTCTAATAGCCAACAAAGGACTATTCAAGCTCACCTGGATGCCCATAAGGCCTTTTTTTAATGCCCAGCCACTTTCCAACGTTCCATGGATGGGATCCTTTGGGACTTAAAGCTTTCCTGCGTCCTTGTTTATCTAGATGACATTACCATTTTTCTCAAACCTTTAACAGGAACATCAAGCACCTACAGGAAGTCTTAAATTGGCTACAAAGGGCGTCCATAAAGCTAAAACCCCCGAAGTGCTCCTTCTTTCAGCCTGAATTAGAGTTCCTGGGGCACAAAGTCTCCAAGGATGGCATCCGGACTATACTGGACAAAGTCGCCACCATAGGAAAGATGTTGAGCCCCAAAGCTTAAGGGATATCCAGGTAATCCTCAGCATGTTGGTCTATTATCATCAGTTTATCCCCTTATTAGATGACCACACTGAGCCGCTGTTCTATCTCCTACAGAAAAATGTGCCGTTCATGTGGCGACTTAACAAGAACAAGCTTTTAATGCCTTGGGAACCGCTCTATGTACTAAACCAATTATAGTTCACCCTTGCTTCAACCAACCATTCTTGTTGTTCACATGTGCGAGCAACATCACTGTTGGGGCTATCCTGGCCCAACATGATGAAAACCAGGTTGACCACCCCATGGCCTACTCTATTAAGACGCTTAGTAAAGCTTAGTGGAACTACAGCTTCACTGAGAGGGAATGTCTATCCATCCTACTGGCCATCAAACATTTTTGGTATTACCTCTACGGTACCCATTTTAGTATTATTACAGACCACTCCTCACTCCAGTGGCTTCAACAGATGAAGGACCCCAATGGTCGGCTATCCAGATGGGCTCTACAACTGCAAAACTATGATTTCACCATCATCCATCGTGCTGGCGCAATTCACCAAAATGCTGACAGCCTTATCAGGATGCCAGTACTAGCAGCGTTGACCCCTAAGGAGGACCGGCTGTATGATCTAATAGGCTAACCTGAGCAGTGGGAGTTGGAAAAAATCAGAGGTCCAAGCTGAACTCTGAAGGATGACTCATGACACTCAAGTTAAGGATGCGCTGCTTTATAAGAAGATCAATAAGAAGCGGCTCCCTTACATCCGCCCCTCCTCCAGAACTGATGTTATTCTAGAGGGCCATTCCACCATGTGGCATGGGGCCATTAAGAAAATTCATGATTGGTTGAAGTCACGATGCTACTGAGACTGAATGGAAGAAACTATCTAAGAGGTCTTGGAAGCCTGTATGGCTTTCTGACCTCAAGACTGAGCCAACCCACAAAACCAACATTTAGTTGTTGCCCCAACTGGGCCCTTCAATGTAGTAAGCATTAATGTGGTGGGACCTCTTCCCACTGGGTTGCATGGCAATAAGTATAATATCCTAGCCATGGACCACTTAACCAAGTGGGTTGAAGCAATTTTGGTCCTGGCTGCTACTGCCAAAGCCACAGCCTTCTTCCTTGTTCGATCCATTTTCACCCAGCATGGGTGTCCCCAAACCTTACTTTTGGACAATGGACTGAACTTCACCTCGCAGGTAGTACAAGAACTTACCTCACTATTCGGCACTACCCAGAGTTTCGCTGCACCTTACCACCCCTCCACTTATGGGGCGGTTGAATGCACTAACGCAACTCTTATTTCCATTCTACAAAATTATCTGCCTTGGACCCTACTCGTTAAAACCATTACTTACCCAACGCCTTGCTTGCCTACAGAGTAAGCTACCACTGAGTCATCAAGACGTCCCCATTTGAAGACCTATATGGGCGGGAACCTCAGCTAGCAAGTAGCGTCCAGCCATTTCTTGAGACCTTCACTCCTGTAAACTATGAATTAACCATGAGGGCCCTAGCTGAAGAAATTGTCTGGCTTCAAGCCCTAGCCACCCAAGGCATTGTCACCACTACCAGAAGAGAGGCATCCCAATTTAATCTCGGATGACCCTCCTTACCAATTTTTCAATTAGGTGACCTCGTTCTCTTCTATCACCATTGACCTGGAGGCTGACAAAATAAGCTAGACGTCCTTTGGTATGGACCCTATAAAGTTATTCATAGGGTGAAGTCTGAGTACTCAATTGCTAACGTCAACAAAGGGACCATGGTTAATTGGGTGCATGGTCAGTTCCTGTGACCATATTCCCCCTCTGATAGGATCTTAAGGGAGGCATTGTCAGAATTTGAGATAACGAATAGATCAAATTCCTCACATCCAGATCAGGCCATATTGAATTGGTTTCCAAACCTATCCAAGGTGAATTGGCTTCAGGAACCCCCTCCCCAATTTCTGAGTCACGTGGGGCATAATTTCCATCAATTCGGTCAGGTGAGCAACACATTCCATTGAGGATGCCCACGAAGAGGCTGTTCTGGAAGATCAGTAAAGATCCTGAATGGATGGGGACCCATAAATCCCAGATGCACCAAGTTCCAACAAACCCTATAAATATCAAATCCTTCTAAACCTAATAAATTATCCAATAACTTACCCAACTTTCTGTTTCCTTCTCAACCTTTTCTGCAAATTAGCAGCTTTAATCCACCTTTGGACCTCGGCGCCAGTCTAGAGAACTGTAGCGCCAACAGGGATATCACTGATCTTTGTCTCCTAGGTCTGGTGAGGAGCCTTGATGTTGTATTGGTTTGTTGACCCAAGGTAGATGGCATCTTATGGGTCTGATATTTCCCTAGGAGTATATTTTCCGGTTTTTCAGTGTTAAGCAATGTTTTGCTTATAAATAAACATTTTTGTATTATTTACTTAATTCTGTAGGCATCATGGCTTCTGGATATACCCACCAAGCAGTCATCATCAAATACCATCATTTTGACTGGTAGGTGGCCATATACGTTGATTCCATTGATAAGAACGTTTGTATTTCAGATTAGGGATTCAAGTCTAAAATTGTATAATAGAGGACTTAGAGAGTCTCCTTGTTTGAGTCCTCTCTGTGTAAAAACTAGTTTAGCTAAAAACCTTCTCTGCGCACAGCCATGTTAGCTGACTTTGTAATTAACATAACTAGTTTATGAACTTATTTTTGAGTTTAAATTTTTGAATGCAGGCCCTAAGATAGGTCCAGTTCACCCTGTCATATACCTTCTGTTGATTTAAAATAACAAGCGCTCCAGATGCTTTAAATTGGCAGACATTTGCAACTGTGTGAATATTGTCCCATATGGATCTTCTTGGGACAAATTCATAATTTGATGGAGATATCACATCAGTTGTAATTTCTCTTAATCGTTTGGACATACTTTTTGCAAATATTTTTGTGTCAGTATTGGTTATGGAGATTGGGTGCCAATTGACAGGTTTAGTATATCTCCTTTTTTATATAGAGTGGCAGTGTATGCTTCCTTGCCTCCAGGTAGAAAACATGTTTCCACAATGCACTTGTTTATGAAAGCTAAAAGAATATTAGATATACTTAGTAAAATATTTAATATAAAATTCATAGGGAATCTATCAGGTCTATGGCATTTCCCTCATGGCGCACTGCGCACTGCTTCTCATAATTACTCATGAGATATTAGATTAATTATAATGTTGGTTTGCGCCATGGTATTGATATGTGCACTTGTGAGGGTTTTTTGAATTTTACTAGTTTAACCAGCTCATATTTATATAAATTTATATAATGCATGTGTAATTCAGTCACAACTTCTTTTGGTGTTATAACTATGAATGTATCTGGTCATTGGACCTATGTGCAGAATACCATATTTTTTGGTGTATAATTAATGTAAAAATAGCTCAAACAAGTTTCTCTATCTTTTACATTTTTTGCTCTATATTGAATTTCAACTCAGTGTTGGTGTTTGAGTATCAAGGTGTTTAACCATGCAGAAACTTCTGCCCATTTGTGTCCCCATCCAGGGCTGCATCCTGTGCAAGAAACATTATTTTTCAGGTGATCAAATTCTGCTAAGATGTGTTTTATGATTGCTGAAGCTGCCCTGTATATTCTTTATGCTGTGTGTTTGATATTATGTTGTTTATTTTTTGAAAATTTTTACAGGTGATTAATGGATCTGAACAAAAAGGTGTTTGAAAGTCCAATGTTGAGGACATTTCCTCCACCCAGAATTGAAATTTCATGTTGACTGAATTTTCTGGGCATATTCTTCACCACCTGGGTGTTTGGATAATTGTTTCCGCTGGTGTGAAGGATACTGAAATTAGACAGTGGTCAGAGAATCCGCTTTTTGTAGTTTTAAATTTATGGATTTGGTGTCAGCAAATTAATGGTGTGAGTATCAGGTCTATCCATGACATAGAAATTAGTACACCATTGTGCACATGTGGGCATGTCATGTTCTGTAGGAGGGGTGACCGTTTAGGTAATGGATCATATAGTCCCAGGGTAGCCTCTAACATGCAAAGTTCCACTTGTCCTTGTGGTATCTCTATTGTGCGTGTCCATCAGTCAGTGTCTGGGTTAATCCAGCAGTTCATGTCTCCCATGAAAAAGATGTTTTCTGGAAGATGTATCTGTGTTCCGGGCTGTTAAAAACTTCCTGACAGTCCATTGCACAGTTTGGTGCATACACACTGGCTACAGTGCGCACCTCTTTGTATCATGAGTGTAAGTCCTAAGGACCACCCCCTGCAACTGGATAGAGATCAACACCCCTTCTAGATGAAAAGGGGTCACAAGGCTCCAGTGGACCCTCTGTCACAGCTGAGTGACATAGCCCATGTGATAGATGAGTGCTGGGTGACTTCCCTCCCCCCAAGGATACCCCATTCCCACCTCTTCCCCCTCCTCAACCCAGGTAAGTTTGATAGAAGGGGTCTTCAGGGAGATTGCGCACACCAGGGGGCATGGACAGGCCCCTGGGACCACCCACTCTCCAGACAAACTATGTCAGAATTTTAGGGAAACAGCATTTCCCAACATCGAAGCCCAGCCTGCAAATTCTGGTCTTGGAGCTGGTCTAGACTGGCTAGCACCGGAAACAAGATCAGAGTATGGCTTAGATTTTTGAACCAGGAGCCAAACAACTTGGACCATTGGCCCCAATGCTCTGAAACAGATCCAGGCAGTTTGGATTGCACGATTAGTCTAATCAAGGGTTCAGTCTGAGCTGCAAACAATCTTATCCAAGAGACCCTGCCTGCTAGGACCAATCTGGAACACCCAAACCATGCAAACAGGCTGACTCAGATGACCAGGACCCAGATCAGTAGTATTGACTTGGTTTGGTTCCAGGAATGTGGAAAGATTTGCAAAAGTTTTATTGACTTTTGCTGAAAACTGAAGCATCACCCTACCCCCCCCCTCCAAGCCAGGCAACTAAATCCCATCGCCAAACCCAAATGGCCAATCCCATAATACTTATCCCATGCATTTTACCCAGTACTTAAGGCAACTGCCCTGCCTGGGGCAGTTGTCAGTTCATTCTTTTATCTTCTGTGCTTTATGCTTAATAAAATCTGAATTCTCCTTTTAGCTTGCCGCAGCCTCCATCTGCCTTATCATTTTTCTAAAAATTCTGCCAATCAATCTGACAAAGCGTGTCATTGCCCAAGTCTCCTACCAATGCTCGCTGATTGAATCATCTGGTCACTCAACCTTGCCATGCGGCAGTGGATAATAAATGCAATATATGCCTCACCCCCAGTGATGAGCCCACTGTTTTGTTCATTACTGTGCATTAATTTAATGGGAACCCTCCCATCTGTTCAGTTGCCAAGTTCTATGAAACTGCTTTCCCAGCTAGAGCAGCACCTGAGCGCCCCCACCCCACTGCTCGTGGACTTGGATCCATAACCACCTCAGCTGCTGATGGCTTGGCCCACCTGGGGTACATGGAACGCCCATCCAGGGGAAGCTCAGTCCCAACCGTCTTGTGGGTCCCACTCTACCTCTGCTCTCACTTCCAACCTTGCGGCGGCCACTGTGCCATCCCCTCGCTGGCATGCAAGCTCCCTTACTCGAATCTGAAGGCCAGCAACTCCAACCCTGGAGGAGTCGTCGTCTCCCTGCCTCTCCTGTCCTTGGGGTTTCCCCCACAAGACTCGCGGTTGCCCCCATTGCAACCATCTGGTTTTCCTTGGGGGCCTTTGGTATGTTACTGAACTTTTACTTTCCTCACATCTCCAATAGAACCCCAGTCTTGCTAGTCACTCAGACTGCTATGCCTATGGCATTCTGGGCCCTCCACTGGGTTCTTGCGCATCCTGACTGGGATCCCAGTCTAGTTCTTATTAGCCAAATCCGTGACATAATAAACTGACCCCTAATCTCAGCCTTCCCCACCCTCCTCGCCAGCACAGGTGAAGCGTTGGCATAAGCTCTCACTCTAAACGTGCTCTCCATCAGTGACCTGGCCTTCTCCTGCTGGTCGGTGGCCTTGTTCATTTAGGCTTGTCACCAGGCTCTGCTAAATTGGTCCCCACCCCACCGAGATCCAGTGATGAGTGTCACTCCATCAGTTAATGTGATAGGGTGGGGGCTCTCCCTGTCACTTTTGATGAGGTGGCTGATCGAATCATGGGTGTCCTGGCAGAACTCCAGGTGTGCCTTACTGCTGATGGTGGGAAATTTCCGCTTCCCTCTGATACACATCAGAGCATAGCTCTCCTCAATGTCCTGGATGGGGACGCCCATCGTTGGGTCAGGGGAGTGCTCCGCTCTGCTGCCAAGTTGGGCAACCCCACCCCCTTGTTAGCACTGGTCACTTCAGCAGTCCAGGCCCCTGAGTCAAGACTGGCGCACCTCCTCCATCTGTTTACCTTGGGACAGAAAGCCATGGACTTACCCTCCCTGATTGAGGCCTTCACTGTCCTGGCTCCCACTGTACCCATCCCTTCCAAAATCGCCATCTCCACATTCCACGCTGCCTTGTACCCCACCACAGCACCCCACACAGCTTGGGACCCTCTCCATGGATCCTTAAAAGTTGCATTATCTGTGGCCCATACAATTGGGGCCAGGCCCTTTCACACCCCACGTGTCCTGTCACCACTCCTGAGGTACCCCATACCACACCTCCCCCTGCCAGTGGTCGCAGCCAAGGGAAGTGCCCCTCTGGACTTGCTTCCCTTTGCCCCCTCCCTCGGTGGCCACCTTGGGAATCTCCCCCAGGGGAACCCCTGCCTACAGCACCCCCTGCCCCCAGCCCAGATCAGGAGGCTGGGTCATAGGGTCCCCAGTGATCAGTGTCTTCTCAGTTTGGTTCTATTGTTCCCCTGGGTGACCCTGCCTCCCCCTGAAGAGAGTGGATTGGGTGTACACATTAACCCTCACCTACCCATTTGGAACAACAAAGTAGTGAAGACCCCTCACCAGTTGCACTCCGCCTTTGTGCCTCTGGGCCAGTCTCTTGATGATGGGCCATGCCCCCTCCTTGGCTGCCCTCTCTCTTTCTCATCCTAATAAAGAGTATCAAGCGTAATTCCTGTGACCCATTTCCTTTCTCTCTGATTCAGGGGAAATCACAGTGCAAGCCCTCCACGACACTAAGTGGCGGGTAACTTTATCAACCTTGGTGTGGCACAGTCCTTGGACCTGACAATGGAGGAAGTTTCATCCATCCTGGGCGCCTTATCAGAGTCCATGAAGTCCTACCGCATCTGACACCCATTGCACTTCTCAAATCATGACTTTGGGTTTAATGACCACTTCTCAGCTGTACAGGATTTTCTCTACCCTGTAATTTTGGGGGTGGGCTGGTGGCGCCACCAACAAGTTCACCTTAATCTTGCAAAAAACTTCTTGATGTTCACAAAACTCAAGTTGAGTGGCGACTTTCCCTTGCTAAAGACCCTTCCTCAGGGCACATCTCTCAATTTCATCTCCCCACCTGACCCCACACTAGGTGACCTCCCTCCAGACTTCCCCTCCTTCCTAGCCCCATATAATGTCGTCTTTGACATGTCACTAGCATCCAAGCTCCCCTCACACTCTGAATATGACTTGACATTCCAGATGAAATTTGATCTAGTTAAAATCAACTTCCCCCTCTACTTCATTAAAGAGGAAGAGGATAGGGCTTTGGGCATTTGGCTAGATGAGATGCTAGAGAAGAGGTGGCTCATCAAGAAGTCTTCCTGTCATCTCCCCCAAAGTTTTCGCTAGGAAAGAATATGGATCCCTGCACCCCTGTGCCAACTATGGCCACCTCAATATCATTACCATCCCTAACCCATATCCCTTACCCTTAGAGAAGAGCATCACCCAAGCCATTGCCAAGTCTCGCATCTTCTAAAATTTGGACTTGGTGAACGCCTTTAATCAGGTGAGGATGGTAAGAGAACAGGAGTAGCTCACAGCCGTCCGCACTTGCTGGGGGCTTTTCCCGTTCAGGATTATGCCGTTTGGCCTGAAGAATGCACCAGCTATCTTCCATCGCCTCATTGATGATGTGCTGGGGGACTTGCACTTCTCATGTGCTGTGGCCTACATTGATGACATTTTGGTCCATTCCCCCACCCCAGAGCAACACGCCAGGGACTTAGAAGTGGTGGTGGCAGCCCTTCACAAGGCAGGGCTATTCATGAAACCCTCCAAGTGTAAACTCTTCTAGGACGAGGTTACCTTCTTAGGGAATCTTGTTCTGAAGGATGGCTATGATGTCCCCCTTCAAACTGGAGGCTATTCAGTATTGCCTACCCCAACCACACAAAAACAACCTTTCAGCTTTCTTGTAACTTTCACCTTTTTAAAGAAATTTTCCCCCGCTTTTGCCCAACTGGCAGCACCCCTGCACCCCCTCACTGGGAAAATATCCCTTTCAAATGGTCCCACGAGTGCCATCAGGCCTTCAAGTCTATCAAGGAGGTTTTTCTCACAGCCCCCATCCTGCAGCATACTGATACCTCCCACCCCTTCATAGTAGCCTGCGATGCCTTGTCAGTGGCTGTGGGTGCCATGCTACTACATGAGCATAAGGGAGCTGAGCACCCAGTGGCCTATTAATCTATAAATGCACTGCAACAGAACAAGCGTGGCTGATATATGGCAAGGAGCTAGTGGTGGTGTGGTTGCTCAACCACTGGTGATACCTCTTACAGGGCGCCCAGCATGAAATTACTGTTTGGACATACCATAAGTCATTGCTTTACTACTGTAAACCCCAGAAGCTAGGACATAAGCAAACTTGCACATATCATGACTTCTGTTTGTTATATTTTAAGTATGAATTCATAAAAGGTCCCCTGAACGTTTTGCCAGACATGCTCAGTTGAAACCCCTCCCTGTCTCCTAACAGGAGGAAGACCCACTAGACCTTATGACTGTAGTGCCCCCTTCCCAAATCCTCTCATCGGCCCCCTACTGTATCCTTAGCTGACTTGGATCCTGACGTCCCACTCCTACTCCATGTCTTTGCCTCCCAAACCTGTTTCCCTGAAGGAATCGAGATTTTTGCTAACTAAGAGTCCACAGGCCACAAGAAAGCTCCATATACTTTGTGGGATGAAACAATCTGGTTCCATGACTGGGTTTGGGTTCCCTCCTCCCTATGCAGCCATGTTATTGAGGAACATCATGTTCCCCAGACAGTCAGTTACCCCGGTATCAAAAAGTGTGTGTATCTCATAAAGAGAACTTACAATTGGCCTGGGTCCTCAAAAAACATTCCTGCTTGGATCTTTTGTTGTGTCACCTGCACCTGGGCAAAATCAGATCGCTCTGGAAAGAAGGGACTGTTAC
This sequence comes from Massospora cicadina, assembly GCA_022478985.1. Taxonomy (NCBI): domain Eukaryota; kingdom Fungi; phylum Entomophthoromycota; class Entomophthoromycetes; order Entomophthorales; family Entomophthoraceae; genus Massospora; species Massospora cicadina. Next base: position 40,282 of record JAKSZP010015006.1, read on the forward strand.
ACCCGTTGCAGCAGGCTGAGGGGCCATGGACTTCAGTCTCAGTGGATTTCATCGTGGAGCTCCCACCCTCCTGTGGCTCAGATGCGATCATAGTAGTCATGGACTAATTTATCAAGTTCGCACTCTTCATCACCTGCCTCCCTTCTATTACTGCGGTGGGGACCGCAAATTTATTTGTCAACCCTGTCTTTGCCATGTTTGGTCTCCACAAGGAGATAGTGAGTGATAGGGGACCCCAGTTCAATGCCCAGTTCTGGGAAGAGTTGCTAACTCTCTTTCACATCAAGCCCTGTAGATCCACTGCCTACCACCCCCAGTCTGATGAAGACTGAGTGGGTGAACCAGGTACTGGAGCAGTACCTGCTCTGCTATACGATGGCCTTGCAAGACAACTGGGCCAAGAGATCTGAATCTAGCACAGTTTGCATACAACAGCTCCCTCAATTCCTCAACTAACTTCAATCCCTTTGAGGCTAATCTGGGGTATAACCCCTGTTATAAAAATTGGCGTGTCTGTGAAGATATGCCAAAAACGCAATTGCACAGGGTTCAACCCACTGAGCAATAGGGCCAACAATATGAGGATCGTTGCCCTTTTAACTTAACAGAATTTACTTATTTAATAAATGTGGAGCACTTGATCCCACTATACTCTTTTATTTAATGTAATAACTATTGTGGCTCCGATCTGGTCTGCGCACTCTAAACTATTAAAAACCTCCCCTGATCATCTCATCCTGCTGGTATTGTAGCAACTTTGGATGGTATCACTTTCATGGCTTAGTAATTCACTTCGCTGTATCTCATTAATTTCTCCAATTGTTCATTCGTCAATTCACATTCGCCCAATTTGGCTAATTTTCTAGTAATATAATTTCACCTAATTTTGAAGCGCTTAAATTACTATTACCAGTTCAATTCCAACAGATTCCATACATTTCGCCATGGTGACCTCAGGCTTATTGTCCAGTCATATCATAATTGTGACAACCCCTCTTTCCAGATTGGCCCCACAACTCTCCTCAGAAGTTCCCGCCACCATGGACTGTGTAAGCTCACTCCATGAGATGCACAACCTGGTTTATGAACACTTGACAAATTCCATTGAGGACTACAAGAAGTTTTCTGATTGCAAGCGCCTTCTGGGGCATGAGATCAAGGTTGGTTCCCTTGTCATGTTAGATACCCACAACCTTTCCCTGAAAGCCCCACCCATAAGCTTGCAGCAAAATACTCAGAACTCTTTGATGTAAGAAGTATTTAGACAATGAAGCTTACCGCTTGAGACTGCACACACACTGGAAGCAGCACAACGTCTTCCATACCTCCCTCCTAACCCCTTTCAAAGTGAAAGGCCTACATCCTCAGAGCCAATTGTTGTCAGGGAATCCCAGGAAGGGGAGATGGAGGCCGTTTTGGCTTCCTGGAGGTCCTGCCAATCCATTAAGTACTTGGTCATTTGGAAAGGTTACCCCTCATATTAGAACAGCTAGGTGAATGTGCGTGAACGTATGAACTGCAATTTTTTGATAGAGAAATTCCACAATTTCCACCCAACAGCCTTCCGCCCTCCTCAGAAGATTGCGGCCATCCTGGCCATAAAGCTACCAGAGTGGCACAATAATTATTCCTCGGTCTATGCCCCTGGGGGCGGAATCCTCCCTGTTAAAAAAGGAAAGAGTAATGTAAGTTTTGAATACCAGCCCCTACAACTGGATAGAGATCAACACCCCTTCCAGATGAAAAGGGGTCACAAGGCTCCAGTGGACCCTCTGTCACAGCTGAGTGACCTAGCCCATGTGATAGATGAGTGCTGGGTGACTTCCCTCCCCCCAAGGATACCCCATTCCCACCTCTTCCCCCTCCTCAACCCAGGTAAGTTTGATAGAAGGGGTCTTCAGGGAGATTGCGCACACCAGGGGGCATGGACAGGCCCCTGGGACCACCCACTCTCCAGACAAACTATGTCAGAATTTTAGGGAAACAGCATTTCCCAACATCGAAGCCCAGCCTGCAAATTCTGGTCTTGGAGCTGGTCTATACTGGCCAGCACCGGAAACAAGATCAGAGTATGGCTTAGATTTTTGAACCAGGAGCCAAACAACTTGGACCATTGGCCCCAATGCTCTGAAACAGATCCAGGCAGTTTGGATTGCACGATTAGTCTAATCAAGGGTTCAGTCTGAGCTGCAAACAATCTGATCTAAGAGACCCTGTCTGCTGGGACAAATCTGGAACATCCAAACCATGCAAACAGGCTGACTCAGATGACCAGGACCCAGATCAGTAGTATTGACTTGGTTTGGTTCCAGGAATGTGGAAAGATTTGCAAAAGTTTTTTGACTTTTGCTAAAAACTGAAGCATCACCCTACCCCCTCCAAGCCAGCTAACCGAATCCCGTCGCCAAACCCCAAATGGCTAATCCCTTAATACCTTCCCCATGCATTTTACTCAGTACTTAAGGCAGCTGCTTTGCCTGGGGCAGTTTTTGGTTCATTCTCTTATCTTCCACGCTTTATTAATAAAAAATCCAAATTCCCCATTTAGCTTGCTGCAGCCTCAATCTGCCTTATCATTTTTCTGAAATCCACCAATTAATCCAACAAAGTGTGCTTTCACCTAAGTTCTCCTACCAATGTTTGCTGACTGGATCATCTGGTCGCTTGACCCTGCCACATGGCAGCAGATCATAAACACGATAATCCACCTCAGCCCAGGTGACAAACCTGCTGTTTTGTTTGTCACCACACATTTGTTTATTAGGAACCCTCCCATCTGTTTGGTTACCAAATCTCTGAAACTGCTCCGCAGCTAAAGCAGCACCTGAGCGCCCCCACCCCACCACTTGTGGACTTAGGATCCATAACCACCTCAGCTGCTGATGGCTTGGCCCACCTGTGGGACCTGGAGTGCCCCATCCAGGGGAAGCTCAGTCCCAACCCCTTTTGTGGGTCCCACTCTAACTCCAATCCCTCTTCCAACCATGCGGCAGCCACTGTGCCATCCCTCGCTGGTGCGCAAGCCCCCTACTCAAATCTGAAGGCCAGCAACTCCAACCCTGGAGGAGTCGTCATCCTCACTGCCTTTACCACCCTTGGGGATTTCCCCTGCAAGACTCGTGGTTGCCCCCATTGAAACCATCTGGTTTGCCTTAAGGCTGTCAAGATTTCAATATAACTGAACAATAAGCTAGTGTTCTGGCAGATCATAATTTAGATATGAAGTGAGCTCTGAGGGTGAGTAATAGGCTAGAGCAATTTGAGGTGAATCGATTGAATCAATTAGGGTTCATTTATCCAGGAAATTCCGTTGAAGCCTCAATGATCAAATAAACTCTACATTGATGCTGAATAGAGATTGACCAAGTGAAATGTGTTGAAACTGTTGAAGAATACTGAGGGTTAAGGGTTGAGTAAGAGAAAAGTTGGGGAGGTTTTTAGAAGAAGAGAAGAGAGGAAGAAAGAAGAAGGGAGTAGGAGTAAGTAGAGAGTGAAATCAGAGAGGTTCTGCTGGTTATATCATATTAAAATAAGTAGCGTAGCTGGGCGATTGCCTCACACTTTATATAGTTTGTTACGTTTATTTGGGGGACCAACAGTTACCATATCATTTGGCTGTTTCTCAGTGGGCTAAACCCGGTGCAACTCATTCAGTGGAAACAAGTCATATCTGCCAAAAGTTAACAGTGGTGCTCACTACAGGGGGGGCCATTGATCAACTATTAAAAGCTTCATTATTGCACCTATGGCACAACCAGCTCACTTTGATGGGGTATGTTGGGATTTTTGCCCATATTCCCGGCCTGCTAGATTACCTGGTATTGCTAGGGGAAAATTCTCTAAGGCAAAGTGAATCAGAAATCGGTTGGCCCAAGTTTTGGAGGAACTACATGTGGGGGACTTTGGATATTTGCCTGGTTGTATCCATTGGGGGAATGATCCAGATAAATACTTAAGATCTCATTAGGCAGAGTTGCCGACGAAATAAGGCATCTGATAGTGATTAAATATCAGGTGTACCAATTGGGATTGGTCAGGTTTCATCACCAACTGATTGGGAATGTATGGTGAGTTGTGAGGCAATTGATGCCACCTGCAACTAGTGAGTCAAACAGTTGGTATGTGACCTGCCTTAATGGGTAATAAGTCCCATTACCTAAGCAGATTGCTAGCCAATTATGGTTAATTCACTTGGATTGAGAGGAAAACGTTAGGGACACATTTTCTGAATCTTTCAGTTTTAGTTCTTGAGGATGTCCAATGACGGAATCCTAGCCAGGATGGGGAAGACCATTGCTGCAAGACGAGGATGGGTGATTAATGGCAATGGCAGCCATTACATCGAAAAGGTGTCAACTGATGGTTATACAGCCGAATCCCCACTATATAATTCCCTAGGATTTACTATAATAAAAAACCCAAGTGTTATAGAATAAAAACCTAGCATTTAGATAAACAGTAATATTATCAATTTGGTGTATAGTTAGACTATCAGCTTCTAATGTGTTGTTCTATCTCAAGGATACTATTGCAGAAGGCAATAATTGGAAGACTCTCAGAGAGAAGAGTAAAGATATGAGTGGGGATCTAGAGACAAGGGAACTACAATCAGGAATAGCTTCCAACTGTGTGTTGGGCTGAGAGACTGTCACTGGGGTATCTTAACGAAGATTGGGTGACAAGAGTATAGGGAACGAATCCCTACAAGTACAACTTCAAGAGTATTTAATCAGAAATACTGGCCAAGCGTTGGCCTGAATTATAGTTCAATCACAACTACAGATAATAGTCTCCATACTATTATCAATTATTAATACATTCTATACAATGTGACAAAGTGCACAAGGAAATCTAACCTGTGCATCAAAAAGGTCACTGGGTTGCCAGCTTATAATCAACCTAAAGTAAAAATTTTCCAAGTTGGTGCTCACTACAGGGGGTAGTTGAGTTGAAGAATATAGAGAAAGATGTTCTATGAAGTTGTTTCCAATTTTGGAAATAAGTTACTGAAGGAAATAACGAAGATAGAACGTGAAGAGGATCACATTCAGTGGCATTCACCCAGCTCAGCAGTGGAGCTCTGAGAGAAGAAAAAGGAAGATATTCAAGTTCAGGGAAAAGGACTTGCAGCCTAGATATGAAACTATCTAGTGCTGCAAGGAAACCAGTTCCAACAGACATCTACTTGAGATGAAGAGTATTAGCAGGGCCAACTTGGGTTGGAATTGGGCCCACTGGATATAGTCCCAAGAGTCAGTAGGGCCAACTCAGGTTAAAATTAGGCCCGCTGGAAATAGTCCCAAGGAACAGCAGGATCAACTCAGGTTGAAATTGTATCCGCTTTAAATAGTCCTGAGGAGAGAGTGTTTATATGAGGCATTGGACGAGATAGGAAGCAATCAATTCAGAGAATTGGATTGCTATACCAATTAAGAGATGAAGACAAAACAGGAAGTAATTAATCCAAGACAGTATAAAAAATTATTTAAATCAATAGTACTCAATCACTGGTCAGAAGTTGCTGGAGATGAGTTCATCAATTCAGGAGAATTTGGATGAAGCTAATGAGGCCAGAACGACCTGTGTAATTAAGGATAGCCAGGAAGGCTGAAAATCGTTTTCATGAGAAAAATGATATGGATGATCGGAAAAAACTGTTGGCTAATGGGATATGGAGATTTAAAGCATCAGTTGCCGAAACAAAGGATGGAATCAGGGCCTGTTAGACGAATAACCAGTCAGGATTAAAGGCCTAATAATTAATAGTATTGCCAAAGTTGGCAAGAATAGCCTATATGTGAAGAGACAGAGCTAGTCATATAGGGAGAAAGGTTAATACTAATCAAAAGTATTGAGCCTAAGAGAAAATAGTTTCAATGTTCCCAGAGGACCTCTGAACCATTAAATGGTTATGTCCTGAGATTTTGGTCAAGTTCTAGAAGAGGACCACTGAACCAAATGTTTGGTTAAACCTTAAGAGGATAAGATTTTGAACCATGATAACTGGTAGGTTTAAGTACCCAGGACCCAATTTGGATGAAGGGGAAAAGAAGGACCTCTGAACCTTTTTGTAGGTTGCAAGTCCCATTGCAAAAGAAAAATACAAAAAATATATTAACCTTAGAAAAGGTTGATTTTTATGAGTTTCAGACCTAAGAAGCGACAAGAAATCCTGATGGCTGGATGGAGGAAATTTCACTCTCGATGAGATCAAATTATCAGCTAAGGACTTTTCTTTCTCGTTGCAATCACTTTTGCAACCTATTCAATTCAAGTCTGAATCTAGTTTGATAATCTCACATAGGAGATTAGTCTGCGCCCATGTCAGGGAGCAGTTGGGCAAGTAAGGTAAGAGGAGCAGGTGGAAGGCCTGCAGCCTCAAATGTTCAAAAACGCCCTGGAGAAACCGGTGGAATAGACAAAAATTCTAAAAAACTGGCAGTCACTATTTCCCCAGAAATCCTCACATGGCAAGCACAATGCAACCAGTACATCAACACGCCACACTCCCAGCCACTTTCGTCAGTGGAATATGGAGTCCGCATGTTTCTGGACATCCAACAAATGGCTTTATGGGAAAAATTTTGTGAATATGTGCACACCTTTTTCCCAACCGCGGTGTACATCGCACCTCACTCCATGTCATGCGGTTGGCTGGACCTAGGTTTCGAAAACAAAGAGGCAGCAGATGAGGCTGCTGCAGTGCGCATAGTGGTCAACCTCCCTGAAGGGCAACAGGTCATCAAAACCAAATGCACCAGATGGACGAAATCAAACCAAATTTTCCTCACGTTTGAATTTTTGCCTACTACAGTAAAACGTGACATTTTGGAACAACACCTGAAAGATGGTCTCACCATATATGGCGAAATACAATCTTTTGGCATGCAATGCTTCATGCTGATGCCAAACCTGTGCACCGGCAAAGCCATTACAGTTCTGACCCCAACTGAGGAGATCACAAAGGACCTAACCCAGATCCCGCACTCCACTTTTATTGATATTGCAGGGCATACCACCCACCCATTCTGGGTGACCGTGGACAGCGCGCCCCCCATCTGCACCCACTGTGATGCATTTGGCCATAAGGCGCACGCATGCCCCACCAAGGAGGGCGTCACATTCCAAGAGCACCCCTCGGCAGCCATGGCCAGTGGAGAGGCGCACTATGAACCAACTGCAAGCACCAAGGAGGCTTTCCCGTGGGGAGCACAAGGCTGCTACCTTCTGGTAAAGCCTATCTCCCCGCAAGAGTGGAAGAAGGCCAAGCAGGCCCACAGGGCCGCGGCCAAGGAAGTGGCTAAAGCCACCACCGCTATCCCTCACTCCCAACACCAGGAGGACATTGAAACCTTCACAGAGGAAGCAACTTGAGAATCCATCAACCAATCAGATTGGAAAGCCCATGCCAATTGGGCCACTCAATCCAAGGATCTGATGGGGGACTTGGTCTCACCCAATTGTTGCACCCAAGCTCTGGAGGAAACTGATTTGGGGCCCATCCCAAAGAAAAAAAATTGCCCCACTCAATGGTGCACCAACCTTATCTGCACCGCAAAAAATTTGTCCAACGTTGGGGAAACAAAAAGTGAAGGCTAAAGCCAACGCAACTCTTTCCGCAAAAATTAACAAGAATCCTGATAGCGTTGCTGCTAACACCCACACTGCTGTGAAGGCCCATGGGGATCTAGAGGAGGCTAGTGGGCCCAGGTGCCCACCCCCTCGCACCTAAGGTGTGATGGGGAAACCTTCATTTTAGGGACGTTGAATATTGCCGGACTCAAGGCCTCCCCATCCCAGGCTAGGAAACTGAGTTTTTACAACAAAATTTACCCGTGGATATCCTGGCCATCCAGGAGTCTCACTGTCCGCGAGGTTCTGAGGAAGATTGGAAAACAATGCTCCTCCCATCCCTATCCTTTTGGTCAGAGCACTGTGGGGTGCTAATTTGGAAAAATAATTTTTTCAAACTTTTATTGTCAGAAACCTTCCTCAATGGCCAAGTCCTCATTGTCACCTTCTCGTGGGCCAATGTGGTACACGCTATTGTCAACATCTATGCCCTAAACAGTGCATGAGAGCATCAGGAATCTTTCTCGTCAGTCAAATCCCTCCTGCTACCCCCAGACCCTTTTGTAGTTGGCAACATGAACTGCTGGCTAAACACTCCAACGGACCGGTGGCCTTCCTCCTCCCACGCCCCCCAGGGCCACGTTGAACTTCGCGTTCTAAAGGCCACCCTTGGGATAATGGATGTGCTGCTGCGGCAAGCCCCACTGCTCGAGAACATGATGCGCCCCCACGTCCACAATGGCCAATTAAGGTCCATGTCCCACATCAACCTTATCCTTATGCTGGCGAAATTCCAACCCCACATATCCCACTTTATAACAACAAAAATGGAATTCTCTGACCATTGACTGGTCTCAATAACTTACCACCTACCTGTCACAGCTGCTAAGGCCCCACATTGGTGCAAAACCCACCCCTCCAAGCTCGCATTGCCATGATTTTCCATGTGGGTGGAATCAGCAACTTTGGCAAAAGAGTTTGTTGCACTGTTTTGTGCGGACCCCATTTCCACATGGGCAACTTTCAAAGATGATACCATCCACCACTCTCGCCACCTCTCCTCCAGATGCTCACAAGGCACATCAGCTGTCATTTCGCGCGCTCTGGCAGAGTTGGCACACCTGGAGTCCAATATCCCAGCTACAGGATACAGCTCTGCATGGGGTTGGAAGTGGGCGGAGGCAGCCGCCCACCTCAACGCGCTCGAAAGGCAACACAAACATTGGGTTTGTGTTCAGTACAGGGCCAAACGCATTACAAAAGGCGACAAGTGCACTGCACATTTTTTTAAAAAAATTTCACACCACGCCAGAGCGTGGCCTGCACACAGGTGCGAATATTGGATGATTCCATTGCGGATACGCCAGCTGAAGTGGCAATCAAAACATAAAAGTATTACTCCATGTTGTACTGATCTGATTAATTCAGCCAGCCGAAGTGGCGGAATTTCTTGACCAAGTCCACATCTGCACCATTTTCTGATACCCGGAAATAATGAATTTGATTACTCCAAACGAATTATGGACAGCCATTCGCGGTGCACCAAACCAAAAATGCCCAGGCCCAGATGGCATTCCATATGAATTCTATAAAAAGTACTTCAAATATATATCCCCACTACTGTTGGCCTCACTTAACCAGAGCCTTTTGGAAACGCGCCTCCTACCAGGAGGTCAAGAGGCCTTCACCGTCACACTCTTCAAGAAAGGGGACAAGCTAGACTTAGCCAACTGGCGCCCCATTTCTTTAACTAACACGGATACAAAAATTTTAATCAAAATCATGGCTAACCGTTTAGGGATTGTAGCATCTGTCACCATCTCCCCAGAACAATTTAGTTTCATACCCAGAAGGTCGATTTGGGACAACATGCACTCTGTGGCCAACGCATGCCAGTCCACAGCCTCTGGGGCACTTGCATTCTTGGACCAACAAAAGCCTATGATAGAGTAAACTAGGAATACCTCAGGGCCTGCCTCCATCAAATCTGCTTACCCCCTCGCTTCATCAACTTGGTGATGCTGCTCACGGAATCTGCAACTATGGCAGTATGTGGCCCTGGCTTCCTAACGAAGTAGTCCGCCCTCAAAGGGGCTTGTGACAAGGAGACCCCCTTAGCCCACTCTTATACAACTTCAGCCTTGACCCACTATTTTGAAATGCGAATGCCCAACTCACCAGGGTCCATGTGCCAGGCCAAGCCCCAGTCAAGATGATGGCGTTTGCAGATGATTGTGTGGTTAGCTGTCTAATAATAAAGATGCACGTGCACTTGAAGCTCTCATCCAGGAGTATTCCCAGGTAATTAATGCTGCATTGAATGCCTCCAAAACTGAAATCATCCTCCTTGGTCAGTATCATAACTGCTGGGCCCCTACAACCAGCGTTCAGCCCAGCCCATCTGCTTGCACACGCGCTCGCCCTCCCAGCTCACCCCACACCGCCTCACTGGTGCTCCCCTTTGTGCCACGCCCTACCATAGGGCCAGTCCGCCATCTGGGCATGTGGGTGGAGGCAGGCAGATACGCATCAGCAGTAATGGAGAGTCATATTCTAGACAATGTGACAAAGCGCATCGCCTCCCTCAGAGCCCACCCTACTTCCCTTACTGGCAGGGTCGTTTTGGCCAACTCTATGCTCCTCTCCAAAGTCTGGTTTGGAGCCCACGCCATCCCCTTCTCCCCAAGCTTCTTCAAATCCTTGCATGCCCTGCTTCAAGGATGGCTATGGTCAGGTCGCCCTCCACCAGTACAGTTAGAGGTCGGTTTGACCCTCATCAGCATAGTGGCATGGGCCTGCTTGATTTCAGAGCCCATGCGGCCAAGATCTTGGGTACCTGGATTGCGGCCATCACCGCCCCTACGCTCCCCTCCCAACACTGGTCCCACGCAGCCCGCTACAACTTCTCCTGCGCCTTGGGCCTCAACAATCCATCAAGCCCCCACTCCCTGATGAAATACTTGGCTCCACACCCATCGGCCACAGGTCCTCACGGTACTAAAACCCACTACAAACGAATCCTCCTCTCCATGTGGAGCGCTGAGTGGAGAATTCATATTAGTGGACATACAACCTGAAGAGGCCGCCCCTCACCCCAGTTCACACAAGAGGTACAGGGGCTACCCATCCATAATGGCGTGATCCCCACACGGCCCCATGTCCTATCCAGGGTGGACTACCTGGACATGATGGACATCCCTTACTCCATTGAGACCCAAAAAACTATCTGGAAATACGCACACCATCCTCTGTTGCAGCCTCAAATCCGTTCCCATGTGTGGCGCTGCCTGAGGCGGGTGTACCGTACAGCTGAGCGCTCTAACGCTTTACACTCATCATGAGTCATGTGTGGCCAGTATGGAACGCTGTTCCACCGCCTGGAGAGGTGTCCTACCTCCAAAGTGATATGGCGCGAAGTATAACGTCTTCTTGGCCAGGATCAAACACATCCCTTCAGCCTGTCAAGAGATACGTTTGCTTTATCAATGGCCTCCCCCCTTCCACCCTCCCTCCATGCTCTGGTGGTTGCAATAGCCATGTGGACTATCCACACGATTGTCTTGGATGCCATCTCAGGCTCCACTCCCACCCTCCCAGAAGCTGTCCACAGATTACGGTCTCATTTGGTGGACCACTTTCAGGCGTGGATGTTTGGATACCTCCCACCACGTCACCAACAGCTGGTCTCCTCCTGGTTCCCAGTTTGGTTCAACAAATCAGACCCTTTCCTCCACATGTGTTCAATTGTGGCTACGGCCCATTCACACGTTCCCTCCCCTCCCCATAAGTGACGTTCCCGCTGGCAACAAGAGATAGCATCGCTTCTCTGGGGTGCCTTCCATGTTACTAAGTTTTGTCTCTTTTGGGTTGACATTTGGAAGTGTCCGTCCCCTGGTTTGCCTTCCTCGCAATAAATTTGAAATTTAAAATTTAAGAATAAATTATCAGCTGAGGTAACCAAGAGTATCAACCTATTGGTTGAGTAAGAGCAACTCACTGATCTTTTGGAAGGCCAGCTTGAGGAGGTGCTTGAATTTTTGAAAAGTATCGGAGATTGTTTGCCCAAAAATGACCATGATTTGGGATGCGCACTAGACATAAATCACAAGGTTGACACTGAAGAAAGTTTACTGATAAGTATAAGACCAATCCAACAATTGAAAGCCGCCAAAGTGGTAATGGAGGATGAAATCAGCAATTTAGTAAATCATGGGCCTCTAGTTCTGTCATCAAGTCCCTGAGCAAGTCCAATTCTGATCGTGAGGAAGAAGGATGGATTGAACTGGGTGGTGATTGATTACCAAAGGCTGAACAAATTTTACGAAGAAGGACTCATATCCCTTACTGAGGATCAACGATATTCTGGATCATTTAGGAGAAGCTAAGTATTTCTCCACGATGGACCTGATCTTGGGATATTTACAGATTGACTTGCCCAAGGAAGACCAGGAAAAATCCGCAATTATAACTGCGCAGGAGCTATACCAACCGATGAGGATGCCCCAGGGTCTCTGCAATGCGCCTGCAACGTTTTAGAGAGCCATGGATGCGATACTAAGCGACTTAAAGTTGTCATGCATCCTGGTATATCTGGATAATATCAACGTGTTCAGTAGGACGTTTACTGGTCACCTGCACCACTTGAAAGAAGTATTTAAATGACTGTCCATGGCTAGCCTGAAGATCAAGCCAAGGAAGTGCCACTTCTTCAAGAAAGAGTTGAAATACCTGAGATTTGTGATCAACTCAAGTGGATTGCAGCCACAAACCAAGAATATAGCAGCTATAGAGCATATGGCTGTACAGAAGAGTGTCCAAGACATCCAAGTATTCCTTGGGATGGTTGGATACTATAGAAGATTTATCTAAGACTTCACCTAAATAGCCAAGCCATTATTCCATTTATAAAAGGATCTGAAAAAAGGATTTGTATGGAATGAAGAGGCCCAGGACTCCTTTGATGAGTTATGCTAGTATTTGATAGATTTGCTGTTGATAAAATAACAAATTTTGCGGGGAGTTTATCATTTAAAATGATGCTTTGTTGATGGCAATTTGCGCCATACTGAGCCAAGTAGACAAAATTGGGGATGAGCATCCGGTGGCATATGTGAGCCAGACACTCTCAGCTGCTGAGAGGAACTACATCGTGACTGAGTGGGTATGCCTTGCAATCATTTATGCATGCAAGCAGTTTCAGGTGTACATCCACAAAATGCACTTTAAGGTGGTAATGGACCACTCTTTGCTGCGTTGGCTGCACAATCTAAGGGAACCTGAAGGACGACTGGCCCAATGGGCACTTAAGCTTCAGGCTTATGATTATGAGATAGTCCACTGAGCGGGGGCTTCTCACCAGAATGTGGATGGCTTATCACGGTTGCCAATGGTACAATTTGTATACCCGCTGGCAGATGAGCTATTCCAGAGAATGGTCAAAGGAAAAATTGGAGATGAGCCCCAAGAAATCTAAGGTTTGCTTTGGAAAGCAATGGAAAACACCAAGACTATGGATGGACAAGTATTTAATACATTCAACGGGAAGCAGCTATTATTCCCAAAACCATCATAAAGAGCAGCGATAGTACAAGCAGCTCACAAGGTTGTTGGGCATGGAGGCCTAAGGAAAACAACTGACCATATTCCCCAGTATTATTACTGGGAATTGATCAACTACGATGTCACGGATCATCTGGCTTGTTGTGTGGAGTGCCAGCTGCACAAACCACACAATACAACTGGATACCGATTGGTCCGCCCTGGATTTGCCTGGCACATGGTGTCCATTGACACGATGGGACCGCTGATGATGAGCAAAGGAGGAGTCAAGTACATCATAGTTTCCATCAACCATCTGATGAAATGGGTTGAGACAAAGGCTTTAACCAGAGTAGATGCTACCAGTACTGTGAGGTTCATCCTGGATCAAGTGGTATACTGGCATGGATGTCCGCAGGTCCTGCTGAGTGACAATGGGACTAACTTCACGTCTCATGTGATCCTGAGGCTAAACAAAATAATGGGGATCTGAGGAGTCATATCAGTACCATACCAGCTGGAGACAAATGGACTGGTAGAACGGGTCAATGGGACGCTGGCCGCGACGCTGAGAAAGCTAGTTGCAGGGAGAACTTCCGCATGAGGAACATACCTGAGTTTGGTAACATTCCCCTACAACATTAGTCATCATACGGTAATGGGAAAGATGCCATTTGAATTATTATATGGAAGAAAGGCCACGTTGCCTCCAATTTTGTATTCAGTGGTGGAACCTATGTCAGGGGTGAGTACCAAGCAATACTTGAACCAACTGACGAGTATCCTGATCAATATTTAATTGCAAGAATTTGATACAACCTTAAAGAAAAGGATAGAGATAAATCAACGGATGACAAAAACCAACTGGCCTTAGAAGAATATCAAATAGGGGTAAGAGTTGCCTATTGCAATACTCATGGTTTCAGATGAAGAAACAAATTAGATGCATTGTGGTCAGGTTCATTAAAGTAATCGCCAAGACAGCGACTGATGCTTACTCCATCAAGAATCTCTTGGATGGAAGAGTTGTAAATCAAGTCCACGCTAAGAATATAAAGCGTTGGATCAATGAAAAAATAAAAAAGTTCCTTAAGGACTGATGAACCATTAAGTTGTTCATGTCCTGATGATTAGGTCAAGTCCAAAAAAGGACCTCTGAACCAATCTATATGGTTAATTCTGAAAAAAGGACCTCTGAACTATGGAAAACCGGTAGGTTTAAGTACCCAGGTCCCAGTTTGGGGAAAAAAGAAGGACCACTGAACCAAAAAAAGGTCAAGTCTCATGGTAAAAAAGAATAAAGATAAAAAAATTGATAAAAAATATAGGAAAAAAAGATTATAAACCGCATAGATAAATAAAGCTAATATATTTTTATAATTTTTATTTTTATTGATTGTTCTCAGTATGGGGATGATTCCGCTATGTCACCTCTTGGGGGAGGGAGGATGGATTGCAGTAGGAATGAACAGCCCATCAAAATCGATATGTAATCAGATGCCTGTAAGAGTGAGACCTACACAAAACCACATTTGTTGAGTGGATGCCAAGCCCTGAGAGAAAGTGAGTAGGGGAAGAGAAATTGAGATGTTGGAGGAAGCCAATCATGAAACCCTGGAATGGGGAGGAAAGCAACAGTATAAAAAGAGGCAATCAGCGAATAACTCCAAGTAATCCTGATACATCACCAGAGCTGGAAGATTAGTCCTGAGCGCCTACTGACAGGCTTCATCAAGGACACTGGACATGTGGGCCAGCAATATAGAAGGGATGCTTGATGGGGGTTGCTGAATAATGTCCCCTACCAATGCCATCAGTGGAAGATACCAATGGGAAGCTCTGGAGAAGAGATAGTCGTGCAGAGAGCGTATTGCATCCTGCAAGTGGCGACTATGGGCTTCGCAGAAGCTAAAGCTAAACAAATGGTGGAACCCAGGTGAGGCTGGAAGCTTTGTGGACCAACTTTAAAGAACTTGGCCAGCAAAGCGAAGAGCATATGCAGCAGTATCCTGATCCAGAAGGTTATCAAGATCAGAGGGATTCAGCACTAAAGTCAAAGCCTCAGTGACTTGGACCTGGAGTTCCGCGTAGGGGATCTTGAAGTGAATGTTGTTACTGATTGAGAGCTCAGAGACCAGAACAGCGTGTTTGTAAAATTGACTGAGTTGGAAGAGGAACTCAGGGAGCAGGTCTGAACTAGCCATAAATAAACAATCCAGAGCAACCAGCATAATCTCTGGAGCATCTACAATGATGTTTAGAGCATCAGCAAAAGGAGCCAAATCCAGGAGAGTTTCAAATTCCAACTCTGGGAATGACAGCAGAAAAGAGTCAGTCAAAAGTTGTTCAAAACAATAGCCTGCCTGGTTTCAGAGGGATTAGTTACTGTTTCCGATGATTTGATGGAAGGACTAGCTGGTTGCACCAGACTTAGCATATGAGTCCTGAAAGGACCATATAAGAGGTTCTGTCAAGCATCCCAACTCATCTGCTGAAATAGACGGAGGTCTGGATCAGACAGACTATTGATGAGCTGCTGGTAGCAAGACTTATAAATTTGAAATATGAGTTGGATGAGAGAGGGGATGTCATACTTATATGTAAATTGACATTATGCACACTATAATCCATTAAGCTCCATTATTGGGGAAATTAATCTCAAAATTAATGAGATAAGCTCTCCAAGGGAAGAATTAAGAATGACTTGTGCCAAGAGGTTATGAGCGAAATAAAAAGGGCAAATAGTAAATAAGTATTATTAATTAAGCCACAAAACGAACATTGACAGCAAAAGAGTCTCCTATCTAGGATGAGGAGAAAATCAGAAATCAAGGACGCTGGACCAAGAATCCTGAATATGACAGTGGGTCATATATCCTGATGTGGGGAAACTGGATCCCAGGACTAATGTTATCATGAGTAAATTGATCATCCTGGCACAACAGAAGGTCATAGGGATCACGCTCTGAGAAGGTGGTAGCAAGGAGGAAGAGGAAGAACGCAATATGCCAAAGGTTGTCCCAAGCAGCGTTGAGTATTGACAAGTATACTCCACTTGAACTAATGAAGTATTTGACCAGGTGTCCAAAGCGGTAACCTCATGCCCCAGTCCTTTTCTTGCTGGAAATCTAGGCAAGAGGGGGGATGTGTTGGGATTTTTGCCCTTATTCCCAGCCTGCTAGATTACCTGGTACTGCTAGGGGAAAATTCCCTAAGGCGAAGTGAATTGGAAATTGGTTTGCCCGAGTTTCAAAGGAACTACATATGGGGGATTTTAAATATTTTCCTGGTCATATCCATTGGGGATTGATCTGGACGAATACTTAGATCTCATCAGGTGGAGTTGATGATGAAATAGGGGCATCTGATAGTGATTAACTATCAGATGTACCAATTGGGATTGGTCAGGTTTCATCATCAACTTATTGGGAATGAATACCAAGTTGTGAGGCAAGTGATGCCACCTGCAACCAGTGAATCAAACAGTTGGTGTGTGACCTGCCTTGATGGGCAATAAGTCTCATTACCTTAGCAGGTCACTAGCCAAATAGTGTTGGTTCAATTGGATTGAGAGGAAAACGTTAGGGACACATTTTCTGAATCTTTCCGTTTTAGTTCTTGAGGATGTCCAATGACGGAATCCTAGCCAGGATGGGGAAAACCATTGCTGCCAAGATGAGGATGGGTGATTAATGGCAACGGCGGCCATTTGATCAAAAAGGTGTCAACTGAGGGTTAGACAGCTGAATCCCCCACTATATAATTCCCTAGGATTTACTATAAATAAAAACAGGTGTTCTAGAATAAAAAACCTATCTTATAGATAAACAGTAATATTATCAATTTGGTATATAGTTAGACTATCATCTTCTAATGTGTTGTTCTATCTCAAGGATATTATTGCAGAAGGCAATAATTGGAAGACTCTCAGAGAGAAGAGTAAAGATCTGAGTGGGGATCTAGAGACAAAGGAAAACATTCAGGGATAGCTGCCAACTGTGTGTTGGGCTGAGAGAGACTGTCACCAGGGTATCTTAATGAAGATCAGGTGGACAAGAGTATAGGGAATTAATCTCTACATGTATGACTTCAAGAGTAATTAATCAGAAATACTGGCCAAGCGTTAGGCCAAATTATAGTTCAATCACAACTACAGATGATAGTCTCCATACTATTATTTATTATTAATACATTCTATACAATGCAACAAAGTGCACAAGGAAATTGAACCTGTGCAGTAAAAAGGCTACCGGGTTGCCAGCCAATAATCAACCTAGAGTAAATTCTTACAGGGTACTACCCTCATATATCAAAATTTGTCTCAATGTGAGGAGCTGAAGCTTGCTTTGGATACCTTACTCCAGTCACAAAAAGTGCTTTTTCAGGAGAATAAAAATATTACTTAGCAGCTCAACCATGCCTTCCGCCAACTGCACCTGGTAGGTGACCACACCAACCAACTTGCCAACCTCTTGAGCAGCATGATGGAGTGGCTAGACTGTGCAGAGTATAAATTAGACAAGATTGTTAAGGAGAAGAAATCTTCAGTGACAGGCTGCCCCCATTTAACCGTGATGGTAACATACATAGGTTTATCAAGTGGTTTGAGTTTGCCATAGAGGGGGCTTCCATTTGGCGGAAAGCTAAACTGTTGTTATCCACATTGGATGTTTCAAGCGCTGATCAAGTTACAATTTATCTGAAAAATAGTACTGTAGTTTATCAAGAGGTGAAGGAGACTGTAATCCACCTGTTTGGGTGTGGGATCCACTGACGGATGCCACAAATATTTTATTAAAGTGAGAATCTTATTTTTTAATAAAAGTATAAAATAACGCTTTGTTAAAGTTTTATGTTTTTTATTGTTTTCAGCAGGGCAAAACCAAAAAGGTCCTTTTCTCAATACTAGTTTTTCCTATTTAAACTAGTTTGGATTTTGAGACCATGGGTATTTGAGGCAAAAGAATATAAAGCTAAGTTATCTAAATTAGAAAATATAGGCTTTTGGCCTATCAAATTGAAAATAAAATCTTTTTGAGGCAAAACTGACCTATGTGGTAACAATTTGATTAATTGTATCCAATCACTAGTGAGTAAAATCTTTTCACCTTGGCGGTGGTCAGACTCATGTGGTAATGATTGGTTAATTTGCAACCTATCATCATCGAGTAAAATTTTCACACCTTGAAGGCGGTCAGATTTGTGTGGTAATGATTTGTTAATTTTTACCCTATCATCGTCAAGTAAAATCTTTGCACCTTGGAGGTGGTCAGATTTGTGTGGTAATGAATACCTCAAACTTGGCTGAG